>UZAN01040507.1:60191-76888 GCA_900618425.1 Echinostoma caproni
GGTTAAGCTCATCACAAAGCCCGTTCACTCGAAATAAGCCGATTTCTCTATAAACAAACAAAAGTACTTTGCGGGTTTTACCAGATCGGAACCGCACTGTTGGGTAGAAAGTTCAGCTGTGATTCATGTGCAGTTATCCTGCAAAACTGCGTCAAAAGGCCCCACTTTCTCCGGATCCGTCTGTGCATCTGATGAGGAAAATTGACCGTTTTGTGTTTTGACTTTTTGTTGGTGGTGAAAAGCAAGTTACAGTGTGTTTTCGATCTGGTGAACCACCTGGTGGTGGGTTCAACTGTTTCATTATCGGTGGCGGTATGGCCATGACGACGGCAAATGACCTCAGTTGGGTAACCTGTCTGATGTGGGGTCACCGTCCTGTAGTAGTAGGAGCAACCAATTAGCATCATATGATCTTATAGGTCATTTCGTTGGCCAGTAGTTAGGTGTGTTTGTGCGTGAGTATACCTTGACTGCAATACGATAACAGATGGATTGTTGTGATTCCACTCCCTAGGGGAACCAGTGTGTTGTGTTCTGTAATCCTTATCTATGTCTATAGTACTGTCTAACTGGGTTCACTTGATTGTCCCTGGAACATTTCACAGTTATCCGTAATCAGGGTATAGATACACACGAACGTGCATGAATCGGAGGATGCTTATGTGCTTGTACGCCAGGGTCGAGTTTTAGCTGCACAGTAATCGAATGACAGCAACCTGTAATTTTTAACTGCTGATTCTATTTGCAGTAGTGAAACTGAGATATCCATGATCAAAACATAAATGGAAAAATCTGAGCGGTCGATTATCAATAAGCGATATTTTTAAGATTTCGACCGTGAAACTCACTCACTGACTAGTAACGACCTGGCTAAAATACATTAAAGAGATTCCCGAGGACACTATATGCCCCTTGATGATGATCTATCTGACTGTTATGCTCATTCGTCCATGAGTATCAAGCTTTGACAGATTCCCCTTCGTTTAAGCGTCTATGAGAACCCTGTAGTCCCGCATCTCACTCGAGTCTACACTAAGAGTGCGAGAAAACAGCATGATACTAGTGGGTGAGTCTTGGCCAATAGGCTTAGGTCGTACACATTACTTTAATTTGATCAATCGATCATATTTGATATTACTTGTCAAGTTCTATCTGTCAGTCAGCGTGCACATAGAAATGTAGGTATATATATATACGTATAAACTTTGTATCTTTATGAAACACGAGTTCAACATGAACCGCCGACAAGCGCTGCAATTGACCAAGACGTTTTTAATCCAACTGACAAGGCCATAGGGTAGAGCCACATATTGTGACAAAATACAATTGTCAAATGTGGCGCCCTGGCATGGCAGCTGAAAACACAAACTAGTACTGATCTATTAATGACAGTTCCGGTGGCGCACAGCCGGAACTGGTCAATAAAGACCCAGAATCTGAGTTAGAGAATAACCTGAAGCTTTAGGAGGACGAAAAAGGGATTACACACTCCAATCACCTCGCAAACAGCAGTGCTGGTTATGACTTGCCGACTTTCTACTACACATCACGCTATTCCCAGTCATTTAAGAGGCTTCAAGTATAAAAAAGATAAAATCTATAGAAATGATTGATATTCTAGACTTTTTTTGTTCAAATCTTGTCGCACATTTGCTAGTTCTCTGTAAACGGTTACGTCTTGAAATATATTCCGTTGTTTGAACTGGCAACCAAGCCTGGCGACCTGGAAAGGCGTATCGTATAATGTCCCACTGAAACAGAGGTATTAACAAACTGGACAACAGTTCAGCTACCTACCTACCAGCCAAACTAGTTTGTGAGAACGGAGTTTGAATCCCGGATATGATGACTCGAGGAATACTAATGTTGGCGATCTAGACGGTTTGAAAACCCCGACACGCTGAACGAAGTATTCTCACAGAATACCAAACCAAATAACCTCGGAGTGTGTATGTGTGCAGAAAACAATTCTGATTCTGGCACTTTCAAACATAGATAAGACGTTATCTCATTATTGTAGTCTTGAAAGCCCGTGTGATGTCTATCTGCAAAAGCACAAGCTCACTTGCCTCAACAGGAATCGTGTATTTCTTGTACGTTTGAAATCAATCAAAGTGCGAGACTGTCATCAATTTTGGTTGGTGAATGATTAGAGTACTGTAACTTTAGTGTGGGTCACAAACGTGCGTGCTATGAGCCGAATGCGGTTTGCACACGTCTGACAATTTCTCCTTGTCGCACAGATAGACTGCTGATTAAAACTCGCTTATCTGTTCCGTGCCATCATGAGTGTGACTGTAAATGTGGAATGTGCAAAGTGAAACTACACCCAAGTATCATCTCTACAGTCTGAGTTAGTCAGCTCTATCTGCCGGAGAGGCGAGTACTTGAGGATTTCTAATATCCTAATCGATGAGCTCCAACCAGCACAACAATTAAGGATATTTTAGCGCGCACAAAAGCCTACTCCTGAGGATAGTAAAATCACAAACTGCGCTATAACAGTGCAAACCGAGTACAGGATTTATTTCCCTCCCCCTGTATACATGTTCTCTGCCTCGCTCGCTCACAACTATTCGCCTGTTTAATAAAAAAAATCAAGCCTGATAGAAACGGTTGGGTCTGCCAGACAATCACCGAATCATAACCCGCGAGACATTTCCCCAACAATTCCAGTCAAAAGATATCTGCAAACAGTGCGTTGACTCAGAGAATAGTGTTATCCAGAAAAGCTGGCGATTCATGCAACGTCTTTAAACAGAAGTTATGTATTGCAGTTCATATTGATTCTGATCACTTACAGATTCACATACTGCTGGCGAAGACCACTCGAGGTTCTTCGGTCGCATTCGTACAGAGTGTGCTACTGATATTACAAAACACTAGTGTGATGGATTGCGCAGTCTACGTTTTTCCGGGATGGGAACTACCAGAGCGCCGAGTGACAGAATGAACAAATAAGATGGGCGTATTCTGTCCGTTAGGTTGGCTCTAGTAACATCGAGGAAATACCGGCACCGTCCGACGGTGGCGATTGTTCTCAATCCGTGTCAACTTCATACCGTGAGAATTCTCAGAGGAAAGTTAGGCCTACCCTGACAGAAACTATGACACATTCAGTTTTAAGCTGATGCCATTCGTCTGGCACTGAACTGATTGATTATGCATACATCTAATGTGGAAAAGTCGCAAGCATATATATTTTTGCGCCACTTAGTTTGAAAAAGGAAAACAAAGATGGAAAAAGTCCTCGCCATCGTGATCATTGCTTTCTCCTGTGTGATGTGGTAAACACACGCCATACAATGAACATGAAGCGGACACTGAACATATGCTACCGAACTCACAATCGTTCCACAAATCCTGGAAAACAAGCATTGCCACCCGTAACCAAACAGTTGGCCCAAGCACCCGGACGAACGGCTGGGGGGAGCCGCTCACAGAGCAAATAGCCTAAAGCTTCCGTTAACCCCATCTCCGTGTATCCCACATCTCCCGGGTGGAAAAGTAATTCTGGAATTGTGAAACGTTCATTGTTCAACCGGAGCACATAGCCCTGCTGAACCGCGCGCAATCGATTTGAACTGGTCTGCGAGGGCGGCTCGGTGCTGGGATCGCGTACGTAACCCCGGTGTACTTCAGCATAGTCGGGAAGGACATACTCACGAAGCACTGGGTTCTTTCGAGGATCGGACCTAAGTACGCCATAGTTAGGATACGGGAAAACAGAGAGGAGCAGAGGCAGAAAATGAACTGAAATGTAGAGATTAAAATATGTGCAATAGTTCATCATCGAATGAAGGGCTGGACTGTCTTCACAGGGCTGTCAAAAAGGGCATGTGTAATGCTGTGGAAAATCATCCAGGCTTATGTATGCCATAGTTCATGCATTTCGCCGACAAAAACAGTTATTGCCTTAACTAATACTGCACGTATGAGAACTGGGGGTGTTTTTTACATGACAAACCATCGATATGCAACAAAAAGCTATGAGGCATTGTTACCCACACAAATCTGACTCGTCACACATCACGTCCCCGAGGACAAGCTGACCGGAGTACATGATTCTGCTATATCAGGGAAGCGTCACTCAATTCGAATATACAAGCCGTTTTCTATCACTAAAATCGACAGCCGGGGTCAAATTTTAATGAGTGATTAGTGACAAAAAGGGTGATTGTGGAGCAGTGGTTTAGTAGCTGTCACTGGCGTGCTTTGAACCTCATGGTTCGAGCCCCATCACCGCCACCCAACTTTGCTATTGTCCGGTTCAATACCACGTCCAACCTAGCGGGGCCTTATGGGTTCGCCACTCCAAGTCCCGGGGTTTAGGTTATTGGTTTCCATGACGGAGCAGCAGGTCCTGGTGACTATGGGGTTAGCCCCTTCTGCTATTTACCACACAAATGTATAATAAAAAACGATGGAAGAATGACCCTTACAGTGCGGTGAAGGATCACACTCATTTATCTGAGGGGGGGGGGAGTAGATGTGCTACTTTGTGTAGTTTTCTGCGATTGGATATTTGAATCCCAAGATGATCATGAAGCTTTAGACAAGTGATGTATTAGGTAATAGGAGGGTCAAATGCTAAACCCCGGACATCAATAGATAATTGTTCACTAGGAAACCGCATCTAAGCACGATATTGGCCTACGTATACGGTTTGTTTGTACAACCTTGTTTTTTTATGCACTGGTTTTGGTTTGAGCAACCAAAACTAGTGCACAAAAGTGCACGGTTAATGATTATAAAAACTGAAACTGCAGTGTTTCGGTGTACCCATGTGGTGGAACAATGAGGATACAGTCGACAGAAGGAGTATTAAAATTAGGATACCCGGTAAAATCGCAAAGAGAGGGCAGCACCGCTGGATCGCACGGTAACGCGCCGAATTAAACAAGATCAAATATACGATTATTGTTCATTATTTCGTGAAAAAAAAACGGACTCACAGGATGAGCAATATATTGGGTTCAACTACAGTGACTATTCAGCATTTGAGCATGCTTTCTTTTACTGGTTAGCACAAACGGACGTTCAAAGAGCCAAGTTATCTTTTTATCCGGCTTGAAAGGGTGGTTGAAAATGACTGAACGAGTGACGATGGGAAACGATCCAGGCACGTTGAAAACGGTCACAAACACCACGGAAAACAACAAGTATCAATTTAAAATTGACTCAATGCATCGGTGTTTGTTTACGCTTGAGCAGCATTCAGCGAGGGGATTATCAATGTTATGTAGCGTTACTTCGAGCTCCCAGGGGCTAGCAGCGACGTGATACTTCGAACGGTAAAACAAGCCTTAATTAGTGATTGATCGGGGCTGTTACGTGGTCGGGTGGATTACGGAGCATATGAATAGCATTATTTAGTGCTGGATTGACATTTAGGGAGACGGTGGAGGCCCGGTGGTAAGATCACCAAATTATCACCCTGGGGATGTGGTCCCAGCACCACCGCCTGACTTTCCCCGTTGTGAGTTGAATAGCATCCCTTTTAATTGGTCGCTTCCCCCTTCCTGAAATATGTATCTTTGTATATTCAATAAAAGGAAGTAAAATGAAAAGGAAGAAAAGACCATGGTAGATTTGTCACCAAGTGCCATCACGGTAATCCATCATTTGACAAACTGCATTATGGAGAATTCGGTAAACGACGCCCCAGTACGAGTGACTGGTTGAAATAAGTTGAGATTTAACTATACAACATCAAGCTAAGACAGGTAACGCACTGTGCAATGTGATCTTTAGTGAGTGACCTCAACTCGGAGATTCATCATCATCATTGTACAGAAAGATACAGGGAGGCAAACTTCATCGCTTGATCGCTGTCAAACTCACAATGCGCACAAATCAAGTGATAAAACACAAGATGGAGAGGGATTGGGCCTAATTGGAGGGAGGCAAAAGTGAATCTCTGTGGCCAACACACAGAATGCACAATCAAACTCTGTATACATACCGTTCAAGCATTGATTTGATAAGAGATGACAATAACGCCATTGTTATCGGTTAATCGCTATATCCTTCAATGTCTACAACCAACCAGTTACAGTCTTTCGGACCCCAACCTGGAAGACGGGAGGCAACCGATTCTACATAATCGCTTTATGCTTTGTTTCCACGCCATCTGTTGACCTCAACGCGGTTTCTTCCAACCTAAAGCCCCAACTGCGAATAAGGCGCGGTGCAGTAGACGACGACTGGGCATGTGCAATAAGTGGCCCGACCAGCGAAGCCGGTTAACTTGAATTCGATGAGATAACGAATTCTCCATCGAATCATTACCAAATACGCGACGAATCACTTCAGAGTTGCTCACATGCTCGCTCCACCCAACCCGCGCCAAGGTATGTAAACATATATTATATATTTAACTGGTAAACATGGGCAGTCGAAGACTTCTAGGCGACGAAACGAGTTGCAGAACTTGAAAGTTTGTCAAGAGCACTTTGCGCATCGTCCATACATTGGAACAGGCAAACGATGTGGTCAGTGCACTCTAAATCGCTCAGCTTTTCTCCAGCTGTCCATTCAATACGCACATTTAGGAGAGTACAAATAAAAACACGGGCTATTGAAAGAAACGTCAAATGACCCGGCGAAAGTTTAAGGAAGATTATGTCTAAGTCTTCTGCTCTATGATGGATGCATTTCTTAAATCTTCTTGAGGACCACTGAAAGTGAAAAATGGAGAATGAAATATCTGGTAAACCAATCAAAAGATCATTGATTGATAGCCTGTTGGACAACAGCAGGTACCGAATCCAATGTTCCGACATAAAGTTAGTCGCATTAGTTCGGCCAAATATTGGCGAATCGTAGAAAACAAAGACATTCAATATTTAGCCGGGGCTACATTTTTTCATAAAGTTACAGAGGTGAGGCTAATTCAATTGTGCATGCCATCCGTTAGCCAGGATTCTACAAAATGAAATACACATCAAAATAGCAAGATTAGCTACTTTATGCGAATGAATCAGTCGAACACACGGCTATCACGTTTGATTGTCCGCCTGAATAAGAGCATCCAATAGTAAAACGAGTTTTATCAACGTACCACCGTAATTTTGGTACACCTACTGTGTTGAGCTACAGCGCGTTTACCTATTGGATCAGGTCGGTTGTACAATTAGCTTCTTCCCTATCTAGCCGTGTTCGTCTAACAGACGACCAACCGATGATATGTTAATTGACTTACGAGGATATGTGGTTCCCAATTTTCACTTTCAGTTGTCTTCAAGAGGATTCGGGAAATGCATCTATCATAGAGCAAAAGATTTGGACATAGTTTTCAATAAAAAAAATCGTCGGGTCATTTCACGTTTCTTGCAATAGCCCGGCATGTTTCTGCATTCAGTTCCAGAGTCACGGCGAATCGCTTAAGATTGACTTTGCAGTGGGACAGCAACGGAAGCCTTAACAGCCCAATCGTGGGTTCGGTCAAGTTTAAACATTCAATAACCTTGCTTCCTCGCTCGGCTATTTTGTTGCTGTTGACTGTAAGTAGGTAAACTGACAACGGTCATATGTAGTTCAAGCAACCCCGTCACCGTGAATCCAGCTTAGGAGACTGTACCTTGACGTGATGTGATGGCTTGTGCACCTCTGTGACCAAACGAGCTACACAGGATGGCTTTTGTCAAGCCGAAGATCTAATCATACCTGGAAGGTCGAAGGGTAGAGGTCGGATGAAGTACAGTCTCCTGGTCATCCAGACTGGGGCTTCGACTATAATTTGCAATCAGTCGGTAAAAAATGGTGGAACAACCGATCCAAGTAAATGGGCCTCCACTTCGTTTCACCCATTGCCTTGCCGCTAGGTTCTTGTCAGAACTGAAGACTTTGGTTGAAAATCCTAATCGTTCTCCTGCTTAATGGCTGGACACCCTAGCAGTACCCGTCCATCAAAACCCAATGCATTACTAAATCAGCAGCAATTAGTGAAGTTCGCTTCCTTGTATTTCGCTGTACGATGATGTTGAGAATAGCATCTAAAATATGATAAGAAATGATTGGTCTCTTAAAGGACAAGGTTCCGTCTGAGTCCACTGTGAAATCACTACACCAGGTTCAAAGCTTTCCTAACCTCTGGGACTACCAAATGGAGCCCTGTTTAGTGTCTACTGATAAAATCATAGAGAATACGGAATACGAATTCGAGACACAGAGCGCGTAAATGGTCACCGGAAATTAAAATTACCTAGCCAATTCTAGATCCTTCCAGAAATCCGTCGAAACATAACACACATCTTCTTTGCATTGATTCATTATGTACNATTATGTACACTTCACTTCGAACGTCCAGGTGTCTGCAAATGGCGGGAGATAGACAAGAGTAAAGCAAGTGCAAACCTGTAAGAGACGGTCTCGACCAGGCGATTGGTAAGAATCTTTCCGCCAACGGTTAACCTTATGCAGTAGAACGGATCAATCGGATGAGGTTCATATATACCTGAGAACGAATTCACCCATCACCCGACCATCACCCATTGGGACAATATGCGTAAAAGAGTAGCCGGAATCGATAACCAAACAATAGCGCGATAAACGTTGTGCCGACTCCGCTTGATACTTGTAGGCGGAAAGGAACGAAGCTGTAAGAAACGTTCAGACGAGTGGGACCGAAAACTCACGATTGGTTCGCATGACCGCGGCAAACTGATACTCCTCAAAGAATATTTCATTCATAGTCTCTTTAGTAGATGAAAAATTGAAATAAGGCTCCGTGCAAACCAGATTACAATCGGACGGTTTGAAGTTCTTCTGAACGGAACAAATAAAGTATCCAAAGCGAGCATTCATCAAACCTGCTTGAAGATCTTTTTTATGGCTGTGTCCAAGATCTGCGTTTGAATATCCCAGTTGTTCAAGTAGCCCTAGACAACAGGTCACAATTCCAAAATACGGAACAAGATTACCAGCGGAAAATTTTACCCGATACCAGACAGCACAAACAGCTTGCAATATAATAAGGATAGGTAAAGCGATATTCGAAGGCCGAATAATATAAATAAAACAGATAAGTGATTTTTCCGTTGCGAGCATGCTTTATGGGATAGACCTTATCCAAGTTAGCAAGCAAGAAGTCAGTGAGAATACATATTCCAAAGAGAACAGTTCAGTGGGAGGGGAATGAACTGACGAAGACATCTCGTCAAATTTCGGGGATCCGGAATTCTGTGGCGCTGAATCAAATGTGACTCTCTGGTGAGATGGGTATGGTTGAGTCCTCCACGTTAATACCAAACTACTTGGGTTAGGCCTAGTGTTACAAGAATTAGCCAGACGCATGTGAGAAAGGGCGAAGGATGCCCAGAGGAATCACAATTCCTTCAGAACTCTCAAACAACGATTACTTTTTATCACAAACCACCGCTATGAACGGGAGAAGGAAGACAATAGTTTTGCATAGGGGAAAAATCAGCTGATTACACTGGGGATCGGAACTCCGTGCGAGGGCGCAGAACTCCTTTGAAAAGAATTAACATCTCTCCACAGAGCGAAAACGATGAGGCAGTATACGACACCCCAAAGAAGTAGAGACCACCTTTGCTTTGCACGTGAACGATAGAGTTGAGAAAATTTTAAGGCTGATAAGTACCATTGGGTTCGACGGTCTAGTTGAGTTCACGATAGGGGCTACAACCTAACTACTGCGAAACCACCACAGATTGGAATATTGATAAGACTGGGGAGCAAAGCAAAATCGGAAGGAAACTTTAGAAATACGTTGCTAAGGGTTGAATTAATCGAAAACGGTAAACTGTAAAAACGCTGACGTTATCGTGCAAAAACTGAATGCATATTGATCAACAGTGTACCCAAAGCGCGAGGGGACGGTGTTCAAGTGACGCAAGTTAACAACACATTGCCAAGGAGATTGTGTTCGAACCCAGTAATCTTCGCCGTCTAAATTCTGTTTCGTTAGATCCCTTGACACCCCTTCTGTCGGGCGCCTTCTACTTCATGACAAGTAACCGTATCATTGTTTATCAAATAAAAAGTGAAGTTAAAGGACTGTAAAAAGAGGTTACTGTACAATTTTCTCAGATGCGCATAACGCGTCATATTTATATGCTTCGAAAAAACCCTACATTATAACATCCTACAGCGTAACACAGTGAAGAGAACTTCACTGGTCACTGACAAACTAATAATGCATATAAGGTAAGTAAAAATATATAAGGAGGATAAGGATTGGGCCTACTTTGAGGGACAGGGAGAGAGAACATCTACGGACAATACTCAGAATACACAGTCTAACTGTGGATATATACTATTTCAAGTATTCCGATCTGATAAGAAATGACAAGAACGCGACTGCTGTTGGTTTGCTGACATGATCGATAGCATCTCCAGCCATGGAGTTACGGAGTCATTTGAACCCCAACCCGGGAGAGGAAAGACGCTTGCTCTACCTAATTGTTCTGTGCATTTCTTTAGGCCTCGGTTTCACATTATCTGATGGCCTCCACATGGCTTACTCCAGTCCGGAGCGGCCATTGCAAATAAAACACGGTGTGGTAGACAACCGTGGGGCATACACAAAATGTGTCCCAACCAATTCGATGCGCCAGCAAGTTCGTGTTCGATACATTCCAAATCACCCGACGATTTACCTCAAGGTTACTAACCCGTTCACTCCCTCCTATCTCAGCTAGACTAAGTAAGCAGTGATTGTCAAAATAACACTTGGGGACGAATGTCTTCTACCGTTGATCGACGGTGTGTATGACGTAGATCGAGGACTTGACGCAGAGTGAAGATTAAGTCGACACAACCGCGACCTGGTCGGAATTATGCCTGTTGTTCACGGATTTGACATGGATTGACATGAATGCGAACCCTTGAAAACGAGCTTGTTCGCAACTGTGTTGTTTTGTTTGAAATGTGCTCTGTGGGCCTATTTCGACAATATATTTCCTGCGCCGGTTTTGATTGCTGTCTTTTGGCTGCCCCTTCGGATGAAGCAGCAGGAGAAAGATAGAAATGTTGAGAGTAGAGTCGAAGAGAAAATGGAGAATTCAGTGAAACAAGGGATTCCAGGGCTCAGTTAATGTTCGGAAAGGAGGCAACACCAAATAGTGTTTGGTAATCATTTCAGCTTATGCGCCAACCAACAGTAATTGCAATTCACAAAAGGACGAATTTTACGACAAACTCATAGAACTCATTCGGTTGGACCACAGCTCTGATATTATTGTGCTGGCAGATGATTTTAACGCACAGGTTGGAAAACTGAGCGCATCCGAAGCTTCTCTAGGAAGCGCTTCGCTCTGTCCGCCCAACGAACGGACAGTGGTGATAGACTACTTCAGTTTCGCGCAGATCATTGGTTATTATTATCTAGCACCAACTTCCGACACAACTCTCGTCGCAAGGTAACATGATGTTCTAGTTCAACTGACAGGTTGACACAAATTGATCATCTAGCAGTAAACTACCGTTGGCGTGGCTCATCAAAAAATTGCAGATCCTATTGGACCACCCGCGTTGAGTCTGATTGTGCTTCAAGCCTCGACTCATCGGCTATCGGCAAAAATTGCTTCATCAGTTATGAGGAGAAGCTTGGACAGGAGCCCGAGGCATCGCGATGTGGCAAAGTAGTTCCACTGTGGGATCAAATTAGATGTGTGATGCATTCGGCAACAAAATTAGTTTGTGGGGTTTAGTCGGAAGTTCATCGAACACACAGGAGTCATAAGTCCTGGTGGAACAAAGGCAAAAGATCCCAATCTGCCAGGATCAATATAGGAACCGGTAGCGTCAGCAACGTCAGCTCAGGAAAAACCTTAAAAAGATCGCGAAAACTGATGGGCTAAAATAGCCAGTGCAATGGAAGTAGCTTCTGCATCAGGGAATATTCATAGACTGTTTCACCTGATACGCAGAGGCGGAGTTAGTCGCATATCGGTCTGCCAAACTAGTAGCGATAAAAGTGGACGGAGTATCCGCAGCGAAGAACGACTTTATCGATGGACAGAGTATTTTAGCGAACAGTAGTGCTGGTGCGCTTATTCGGGCGATTTCAGTGGAAGATCCGTGGGCGGTGACATGTGAGCCAATAGTATAACTAGAACTACGAAACTGCATTCAATCGCTAAAGAAAAGGAACGCAACAGGACCTGTTGGGTTTGTTCTCATTAGTTCTAAGCATTTTTCTAATTACACACCTAAGTGTGGTGAACAGCAGACGGGGCGAATCCCATAGTCACGAGGATCTGATGTTCACTGGCAGACTAAGCCTATCTCCGAAAATAAATACAGCAGAAGTATACAGACCTATGGAGATGACTGTACCGGCTTCTGGTAGCGTAAAGGCATACGGTGGACTAAGCAGTTCCGAAACCAGGAGCGGTGTTCGTCAAGAGTGCCCTATTTCGCTATCCCTGTTCATCGTAGACTAAACACTGAAGGACGGACTAAGTGGTATCTTAAACCATTTTCTTTACAGGACTGGCTTGCGTATGATGATGACGAACGATCAATCATTGCATGCTTTGTTTAAGCTCATTTTGAATCGATATCAACAACGTTTTGTACGTATTTGTAAATGAATAAACAATTGTGGTAATTTTGATTTTGTGGTAAGGTTGGGAAGAGAAAGGTCTAAATGGTGTGGTAAATCGCAACAGGTACGAAATGTGAAATGTAAATAGCGTACAAATCGTTTTAGGGGGAGGGGGATGAGAGGTTAGGAAAAAGACGAAAATTTAGGTTGAAAAATGCGTTCTCTCTATTTTACTTTACTGTTCCCCTGTAGTGTTTTCCGGTCTATTGGAACAAGACTTTAAAACTGTCCGTCGTGGATTAATGATAATAAGCCGTGTGTCTTTAATTTCTACCGATTCATTAACCACAGAACTTATCAATGGTCACATGAAGCCCTGCACGACCTTTGCCAATACGATTCTAAACGACCCCACCCATCCTTTGCATTTTGACTCATCTTCTTGTCGCTCCCACTCGATCACTCGTTCCTCTTATCGGTACCTACCCTCCCGAATGAACATTTATAAAAACTCCAGTGTACCGTATCTCGCTCGCATCTTGACCAACAAGGAACGAAATATAAATGAATTACGTCAATCTTTAATTGGATGAATCAAACTTTAGAGATATTTAATTTTTTTACACAGCAGTCTATTGAATTTGTTTATACTTCTATATTTTCTCCAGTGTGACGACCAGTGTACAATTTTTAACAGAAATGTAAGCACATCTCAGCTTGCAAAAGTTATACAAATACAAACGGTTTTCACTGACAGTCGTTTTCACGTTTCAACCAAAAATGTTTAAAGTGAAGACGGTGTTATCAAAGGATATCTAAGGAACTCGACGAAGGCAACGATGCTGCCTCGGTACCCACAAAATCAATCCTTTTCTTTCCAAAAGAAAGAGGTCTACGCTTAATGCCGCATGTAAATTTGTATGTAATAAAAAAATAACCGTTGTGATGACAAGCGAAATAATGATGATTGCCGTTACAAACTGCAAGTTATCCAACAGATAATGGCTCACCTTCTTGAACGGCATTATGCAATATAAGCTCGACAGATTGTTGCATTTTTCGATATCATTTCCAATGAATGTGCGACCAGAGAGAGTCTTCGATTTGAATATACAGTTATCTATCACACTAAAAAAGTATACAGCACTCTGTACCAAAACGAACCTCGGGGAAGTTTGATCTGAGAATCCGGCTTTCAAGGAGCTACCGCCTAAATCAAGCACCAGTGTTGACATGCTCGTAAATTAACGGGCACGAGTAACTGCAGTTAGTCCAAAACAACCTGATCAGACGACAGGAATTGTGGTGCGTGCTCACCAGAGTCCAGTTTCTTGCGTTATTATCGTCCCTGATTCACTGCGACATTTGTATTGCTTAACCACGTCAGCGATTTTCTCCAAAGGGCTTGGGGGAATTTCCGTGAACTGTCAGCACCTTGTGATTACCTGGAGTGTAAGAAAACAGGTCAGAACAGTACAGTTTACACAAGACAGAAAGTGGTCACAGTAAATAGAGTTTATGGAATTATTTTAGTCACACGTTCACTTTATGGGCACCCACCATTGGCTAATGCCATTCTTTAACTCCTTGCTAAAAAGAAGACGGAAACGAAAGGAATAGTCATCGCACCTCCACGGAGAAAGACACCAGTGTGCGTGCTCGTTCATTCATCAGGCTAGGTACAACGAAATATCTGCGATCTGAATACTTAACTGAATTACCCTGCTGGTTTTACCTCTCCGGTAAACCGGTGATTAGAACTCTACTTCGGAAACCAGTTCAGACCACACTTGGTCCAGATCTTTCGGAAGCCTGAACATGGTTGCAGTGAGGGGTTTTATTTTGTGTCTGGACGCCCTTTTCTTATAACTCGCGAAATTCTGAAACGACCAAACGTTTCTAACAACCTCTAGTTAACGTTCAGTTGTTTTCAACCCTTAGATATCCACCTTCGTGCGGCGGCTCTGGTTGCTGTTTTTAGACCGTTCAATTGGATAATAAACAGAAGGAAGATTGCAGTGTTGAGAGCAATCGTATGCCGCCTCCGATAGCTTGGTCACGTTTTGCTGATGCCTGAACATCGCCTACCTTTCCATCCTCTTTTTGCATGTGCCGGGCAAGGCTGGAAGAAACGTCGTGGCGGTCAGACCATGAAATGATGTAGCGGTATCAAAAAGTAGCTTCAGCCTGGGTTGATGCAGCCCACCTTCCGAGTTATTATATATTATTCAACACGTATCCAATGACAGAGAACTGGCAAATGTGCCACGAAATATGAACAAAAAGAAATCTGAAGAATGTGTTCATAGGTTGTGTGGACATGTTACTTCCCGGTTGCCCTGACCGAGGAAGGGAGATAAACTCGGGGTCCCTACCCGAAGCCTTTGCCTAGAAAGCCAGACCTGCAAGACAACAGGACGGAGCTCAGAGTCCGAAGTCCACTGGGGGCCGGTGTCCAGGTCACTGGATCATACGTCCTTCGGACGGGGTCAAACGCTCAAGGCGCCCAATACACCTTGATGCCCAACTGAGTCGGTGACCACTGCCGCGACCAGGAAGGTGCGCTTGTGGTTCTTACGCCTCTTCTTGGTTTGTCTGGAATCAGGGTTTTTAGCCAACTCCCCTAAGTGAACTGCTAATGGTTCACGAACCCGGTTATAGCCCCCCGGATTTTGGTTTTTCTTCTTCTCACTTCTCACTGAGGCTTTCGGAGGTACCTTCCGAATTGAAGCCTAAGGAATGAGGAATGCCGTTCGCTAGAGACGCCGATAGACAGAAATCAGAGGTGCGAATGGTGTGCGGTCTGTGTTTAAATCCCGTTCCTTAGAGAAAACACAAGCCATAACCAGCGCAATCTATGGAGGTCATTCACTTCTACAATTGGAAGACGACGACTACCTAAAACACTACACCTAATCTAAAAATTGCTCCTCCGGTTACCCCACCAAACTCGAGCAATGTGACATAGACAGAGATGTTTGAACACGGACAGTCTAACTTTATCCTGTTCCCTTAATGGCCAATCCTCTGCACTGTAAAGCAGCACTGGCCGAGCTGCCGCAGCATATACTTGACTCTTGACAGATAGTCGGATGTCGCGACGGTACCACAGATGTCTCAAGTTGGCAAATGCCAACCGAGCCTTCTGTACGTGAGCTGACACTTCATCATCATTGTACAGCGTAATACAGTGAAGCAAACTTCACTGAATGCTGCCAAACTCATAATGCATAAAAGATAAGTGAGATTGTGTATAAAGCACAGGGATTGGGTCTATTTTTAGGGACGGGAAAAGAAAGTAAATCTCTATGGTCAACACACAGAGCACATAGCCCAACTGCGCATACATAAAATTTCAAGCATTCTGGTCTGATAAGAAGTGACAGCAAGATCGCCATTGCTGTCGGTTCGCAGCCATGACCTTCAGTGTCTCCAACTATGCGGTTTTGAAGTCTTTTGGACCCCAACCCGGAAGAGAGACACCTAATCTACCTAATCGCTCTGTGCATTTCTTTATGTCTCGTCTCCACGTAGCTTTCTCCAGCCTGTAACAGCCACTGAAAACAAGGCGCGCTGCGGTAGGCGACCGTCGAACATGCGCAAAACGTGTCCTAACCAACGAAGCCTACTGAGCTGGATTCGATAAGATAGCGAGTCCTTATTCGATACATTGCCAAACACCCGACGACTTATTTCCAAGTTACTAAACCGCTCACTCCATCCAACCTGGGCCAGACTAAATAAGCATCGATTGTCGAACACTGCTAAACGATGGGTGTCTTCTACCCGCAACCGTAAAGTAGAATTGACCGTAGTGGCGCAGTATACGTAACTTTTCAACTTTAGTGACACGTCACGTCGCCGCCACAGGTGTTTTAGTCCTGCGTAAGCTGCTCGAGCCTTGGAAATGTGGGTGGTTATCTCCTTCGATGCGCTACCGTCGTTGGTCACGCAGCTACCCAAGTACGAGAAGAAGTCAACTTCAGATAATTCCTGACCGTCTAGTTTCAGAACAGAACTCGGTGACACCCAATCGTGTAGCACCACTTTGCACTTTGAAGGTGCAAAGCACATGCCGGACGGAGAGACAGAAATTGCTGATCTGTCAAGTGCTCTTTGTGCATCTTTCATACATCCGAACAAGAAAACGATGTCGTCAGCGTACTCCGAATCGCACAGC
>UZAN01040509.1:7522-18876 GCA_900618425.1 Echinostoma caproni
TTGGGGTTCGGTCATCGGTTCCACCGAGCCAAACACTCAGTCCTCTTGTTCTTTCCGTTCTTCACTCAGAGTTGTACGATCAGAAGCAGTTTCAGAACAAAGGAGTCAATCCGGGTAAAGTGTGGGGTATTCAACAACACAAGCTCATCAATGTCACGTGAAGATCGTCGGTAAGTGGTATACAGTTTGTAACCTCCAAAATGCATTTGCACTGCTGCATGTGCACAAAAGCAGAATCTGTAGAAGATAATATTGATCTGAAATACAAGAAAACACAGTGTAATACATTGGGATAACCTGGTAGTTGTAAGCGAAACGCTGGATTAAATTGGATTTCATTGGGAAAAAAGCCGGTTTTGCTCCAGTTGTCGGAGGAATCAATTAGAGTGAAATGATTCATTTTAATTCCGTTTGAAGTTTACATCCACGATCTGAGTATNACCTCAAGTGTTAGTCCTTGGTGGTGACTGAGTTGTTCAATGGTATCATCATATCAATATTGGGGTCGTGGGTTCGAATCTTGCCACTGTCGTCCGACGATATTTACCTCCAGACATGTCCCGAGACGATACCTGATCGATCGAAGAACGTCCCCCTCCCAATAGAAGGTTGACTGAATTATTGTGATAAAACAAATCGAAAGGAAAAGAGAAATTCTATGAGCACAAAATGATTGAGGAGTTTGGATTGATGGTGGAAAAAACCTTGTTGGCACTTTATCACTCGATTAGACGATGGCGAAATGAACATCTTGTAACCTAGTGTACTAGACGCAGTTCATATTCCATGCCAATCGCTAATCGCTAATTTTTTCTTAGGAGAAGGGTAAGTAGATCCGTCAAAAACTATATTTGTATTTGGTAAGTGAGGCAACAAATGACTCACTGAGAGAAAACAATCAACCAATCGATGCAAAAATTCACCCCATTCTTACGAAAGGTTAAGTGTACAGAATAAAACAATAAATAGTACATAGTCAAAAAATATACTAAGTGAATATCAATAAACGGCAAAAAATGACGTACACTTCAAATTTGGTGTTTTTATTCAACTGACACAATCTAGGCAACAATCCTTACTCACTGTGCTTTCTGGTATGATTTCCGGAGACACACACAAAAAAAGAGAGAAAGAAAATGTTTTCGTCTCCACTGACCTATGCCCAAGACTATTTGCCGGTGTATTTAAGGTTGATCATTGCAAAATAACAAATTGATTACTGAAAATGAACAAATCGGGAGTTTTTTTAATTTATAACGGAAAACTCAATTTTCGAACCATTCTCATACAGTGCAAGGGAAGTGGCGGTGGGCAAATTACCGATATGGCGGATATGTGTTCCAATCCCACAACCGTCAACACCATGGCCGCCGCCACCGCCGCCTGAATTCCTCGTTGCGTGTTGTGTGGCAGCCCTTTGTTTGGCCGGTTCCCCCATCCGGAAAATGGTATCAGCATGTACTCAATAAAATGAAGTCGTATGAAAAAAATAAAAAAAGCACTATTTCAGATGGGAATTCGTCGTGTATATGGCAAATGAAGCGTGAACTGGAAAGCCAGGAAGCACTGGACAGCTGTTTTGACCTGGTTCGGTCTCATCAGCGGTGAGCAAATCCATCGACCCAACTGGGGATCGAAGCCGGAACTTCATGGGCAGAATGCAAGTATGCTACCCACTATGCCACCGAGCAGTTGACCAGACCGTTTTTCATTTTCCATTCACACAATATAGCACAACCCATCTTTGCGAGCTTGTTGTAGGCCATAGACCTAGCTCATCTCAGCACTAGCCTTCGGGTTATGAGACCCATTTGAAATTTAATCAGATCCTTCATTACTCACATGGAAAAGTACTATTATTACAAATGTAGCTCCGGTGTGTGCGTGATTGTGTAAGGGTAGAAGGCAATCACTCCCATCCCTGGAGCTCTAGGAAATCACTCTAGTTTTTACAAAACACCAACTTTTGTGACTGAGATCAAAAACGATTTCACATATATATGCATCTCTTTAGGTTCTAAAAAGTTTAGACTTCTAAATTGTTCCATTCCGGATGCATAACCAAACGTCTTTAGTTCATGGCTGGTATTCTATAGACCCCTTTCCGCACGCATAATCGCTCCGACATTTCCACTCAGATTAGAGAATCTAGATTGTGAACTGACAAGTTCATCATTTTGACAATTGGGTGTGGCACCCGCATTCCTGTGGAGGTGGAACAGATGGACAGAGGTGTTATCGGGTTGGATAATCACGACGGTACCCAGTCGATTTGGATGCCAGTGTCAGTTGTCTGAGCTTGTCCCAGCATCGCCAGTTGCGATTTTCCGTCCATAATAGTTGCACCTCAATTCATGGCACAGCCAAGATCGTAGAGCCGACGGTTGAATGAGGCTCGTTTTTACACATGTCAGGCCCGTAGTTCATCAGATCCGGTTGATATTGAATGCTGTGCCATTGCTGAATAGCATTCAGTTCCATCCAGAATTACTGTTGGTCTGAGCTCAAACCCATGCCGCTCATTTATCAATATAATTAATGATAGTGATTGTCTGTTTCTGAAGTGAAACAGTTGTTCAATGCACCGCACATTCACATTTACGTGCAACGATCATGGCAAATTAGACATACTTGGTACCGGATTTGGGGTAGCACATCAGAGTTGAATTGTGCTTGATCAGATACTTCNTTCAAATTCCGATTGCTTTTTTTAAGAATTACGCAAATCTGGGCTCGCAAAACGGGTACGCGCAACCCACGCAGTTCGGTGATTTGTTCCAGCAACCGTGCTAATACTGGATTGAGTAAAGCACTTTTGAGTTGGTTACTTTCTCTGTTCCAAGCTCTGGGTGCCGTGAACGGTCTGTTTCGATAGATGACAAATTTATGAACGTAACCGTGACGCATGGCCCCAATTCTAATCGGTCATTAAATTTATATTCTGGCACTGAACAGCCTCCCATACATCTGATGCGGGACAGACTCATGTAATGTACAAGACAAAAAGTGGCGCGATTTGACCACAACACTAATAGCGAGGTTCAGGGCATTTCGCACTCCCTCCCCACTCTTAAGGACCCAGTTACTAAGATTAATCAGTCATACAGTGAATTTCCTCGTGTTCAGGGAAAAGGAAGCATCAACTGAGAAATTCGGAAGCACTACTGGACAGATGTTTCGATCTGGTTGGTTGGGCCACATCAGCAGTGCGCGAATCCATCGACCCAACTGCGGACCGCGAACCCGGGACCTGACAGGCAGAACTCAATCAAACTACCCACTCGACCACTTCGGGGCAGCTGATCAGACCGTTTTTCATTTTCCATTTACACGATATAGTACAACCCATCTTTACGAGCTTGTTGCAGGCCCCAGAACTTGCTCATCTCAGTACTAGCCTTCGGGTTATGAGACCCAACGAGGTCGAAACAGCTGTCCAGTGCTTCCTAGCTTCTCAGTTCACGCTTCATTTGCTATATATACGAGGAATTCACCTTTGAAGCTATCGATCAGTACAAAACCATAGTTTCTTCAAAGCTCTTGGCATTTCCCATCTGGATGGTTTCCAAGAGTCGCGAGTTTTTCCCAACCGCAACAGTTTCAGTCAAACTGTGAGAACTCTCCGTACTCAGAGTTCCTGCTATTTTGGCTGGACAGAACTAATTAATGGTAAATATTGACTAAGACCTCGACAACAGTGTGGACAGATTGCTTCAAATAACGATCACTGTATGGTCAACATGGGCACACTTTTGAATTCCACTAGGAATTAGTTCACTTTGCAATACACACCAACGTAGCCGAAAGCCTGTTTTGTTGAATGACGTCACCAATCTGTGATAAGTTGTCGTATCCCAACCGGATTGATCTATTGCCAATATACTGACTGGGTCATATTGCAACAAAAACAGGCCATTGATTCAATTAGAACACCCAACGATGTCAGTAACCTGCATTTGCTTCTCGTTTACCTTGTGACCGTTCAGTAAAGTCCTGATTACAGTTCGCTGAAACGTGTAGGGGATGGAGGTGCGTACCCGTGTCCGAAAGCCTCAGTATGGTCCAGGGGGTAGGTGTCTCGGGTTGCGGCTAGTCACTCCTCCATTGCATCTCACGAAGTACTACAAACATAACAAAACGTCTCCAATAGCCTCTGCTGAGGAAGGCCTATTCACTGCCTTCTAGTGGCAGAGGTGCTTTCTCATCGAAGTGAGAGTACGAAAAGTCAATATCCTGGGCTATAACCGGGTCGGTGAACCACTAGCAGCTCACCTAGGAGAGTTGGCTAAAAACCTGATTCCAAACCAACCGATAAGGGGCATTCGTATCATTCACGCCTTCCCGGTTGTGGCAGTAGTCACCGACTCAATTGGGCATCGAGGTGTATTGGGCACTATGACCGTTTGCCTTAGTCCAAAAGGCATATGATCCGATGGACTGGATACCGGCCACCAATGNTATATATATATATATATATATATATATATATATATATATATATATATATATACATCGAACATTTTCACAATTTCTGATTCGTGGTGGCTTCGGTAATCACTAGTCTAAGAACGACCACGGTCGTGTTCCCATGGTGAACCTGAATTGAGAAATTCGACAATGGCAATAAGATTGTTCGAAAACAGTTTGCACTTACTACTTGTGAATGTCATACATTATTCTAAATTCACCCGGTTTACTTTGTGTGATGGAGATGTTTAAGTAATACTGTATGATTTCAGCGATACAGATTATCGAATTCAGAGTCCATACTCAGAAAAGTGCATTTTGGAAACATTCCAATTTTTAAACTTGTATTTTCTTATAAAATTCCGTAAGTGTTATGAAACTTATGACATCTTTCGGCAGCCCTCATTACGTTAGTTCTATTGCAGTTAATTTGATAGAGATATCTCATTCCATTCCGAAAATATGGCCAAAATAGTCATTTTCGTTGTTCAGTGCTTGAAGGTGCTTTTGTGGTGGTGTCACAGAGAAGGATTATGACCTGAAAGTGTCGAACAAACTGGATGTGAATCTGGTCAACAATGAGGTGTATATCGATCGAGCATGATCTATTGGCGTCGCAGTGCAGCCGCGTGAAGTATAGCTTATGAATTCTGTTGCAGCATCATGCGATGGAGGTAAACAATGGCTCAAGCGTTGATCGCGCGTGATTCACTGGTATCAGCGGAGTGGGATACACACACAGGTGTACGCGTACTACCAAGATAAACAACCGATATGGTAATTGAGGCGTGTGTGATTGAAGCCCGTCCCACAATCGCCCCTCGCAATTCAACGGTAGAGAGAAATCGGTGTTGCATGGTAGTCATCCAGACATCGCTGGGAGGCTTGTCAGCACCGGTGAGGTCAATGCGACAGGTTGAAATGATCCGAAGACATATTCATATGATATTGGGACAACTCGACTTGCAAAAGTATAGTGAAGACTTTTATTTGTCTTATGTGAAACAGAAAATAAGCAAATGGAACAGAATGCGGAAGAAACGCGCCGTTCAACCATTTTGGCCTTGACGGGCTTCAAACACTCATCAGATCTCACATCTGCGAAAGGACTAGGGGAGGAGGGATCCGATCCGGAGGAAGTGTCTTGATTGAACTCAAACTGAATGTAAGTGTCACCCGGTTCACTCAGCACTGTGAGGAAAAAAACCTCAAACACAGTTAGCTCGGGACAGTTTTCCATTAAGAACTCTCTCTCTCCGCCTGCATTTGTATTTGTGCAGACTTTTGCGTGAATAGATGTCAATAGATGAGTCAAAAATTACATATCCCATCAAAAGAAGGAAATGTTATGAATAAAACATCTAACTTCCAAGTTTGTTGCGAAATTCAGAAGAAACGCTCTGTTCGTTTACAAGGATTCTGGTGAGATAGGGAACTGGGGAATTTCTGTAGAGGTTAATGCCAGAGGTTAATAATCGATATATAGAACGCGTGGATGAATGAGAGCAGAATTTGGATAGATTGTCATGTAAGGGATGAGTGAGGTCAGGGGGGATTTTCTGTGCAATTGCTTCACATGCGGACAAGTGAAGTTCACACAGTCGTTTAGATAGCTCATCAGCGGGTAAAAATACACACAACTGATGACTGAGAAACCTCGACGAAGAATTTTGAGGCCTTTCTTGAGTAGACCAGCCAAAACCACCAGGGAACAATAAAGAGTAACCGGAAAGATACATTGATAAATAAAAAGCGAAAGGATTTTTCGCTTGGTGTTGAACTGCCTGAGTCTTCGAAGTTGAAAAGATAGTCTGCGAAGTCCTTGGGCACAGAAATGGCTTGACAAAGGGCTACGTCGTCAGCTTATTTAAATAACTGGACAAGAGAACTCGCTGACAGGTTATTGATGTATGTGGGAAACAAGAATGGAGATAGTCTGTTTGTGACAGAGAATTGAACCAGCCATGAATCTAGTTGTAATTGTTGATTTGCTTTATGCACACAGTCCAATTCCTTGACCACTTCCATTTGCGTCTGTCGATCCAAAACCGGAGGATTTTGTAGCACATCTATCAGTGTCCAGTTGGGTCTGTGATTTTGCGACACCCTGTATACACCGAGGCAGAAAATTCACTGTACTGTTGTTGTTGTTGTTGTCGGTGGACTATGCCAAAAATGGTCCATCCTTCTACGAACACACACCGCACACACGGGCATGGACACGGACTAACGGGCCCACAGACGTCCCGGTGGAAATTCATTCATAAATTTCACCACCATTCTCAGCTTGTACTGTGTGTGTTCCCATGTTAATGTTCGGCTGTTTGTTCCGGCACCAGAAGTGCTGCTACAGTGGATGGATGCACCCCTCCCCTCACTCTCCCATCACAAAACCGGTCTCCTTCTTTCCTGTAAACACACACATATACACATCCCTTTTTATTTTCAATGAGGCCACCTACATGTGTTTCCGTTGCACTATAGCAATCATCATCGTGGGCGCGCGGGTCGCATCGTGCAGACATGTCGGTGTGTTTCGATGGGAAACAGGCGTCGAGCCGTCCGTCGTCGCAGTCGGTCCCGTGTTGTACGGTTAACCACAGCCACAAGTCAGTCCGTTTTTGGTGTGACCGAATTGAATTACTACTAGCTTCCTCTTCATTCATCCACCCACCTGCACGCACACACACACACACACACACACACACACACCGACCCAATCCTCCTCTCGCCTAACATGTGCATCAAAAATGACCGCATAAAATATCCGGTCGAGTCTCACGCCGCTGCGGTCCGATGACCCTCGCACCGAAAGGCCTGAAAGATGAAGAACCCCCCTCCCGCCTCTCCCTTCCCCTGCAAACGGAGGCTAGCCGTTGGGAAACGAGCGAGTGATGGCAGAAATTTCAAATCAAATAAATGTACAACTTTGCATCAACCATTTTACGCAAAAACAAGTGGGCTGAGGCGGACACACTGATCTCTCTGGTGGTGGCTGCAGCAGCAGCAGCAGCAGCAGCAGCAGCAGCAGCAGCAGCAGCAGTAAGGTTTGTGCTTCGTCTCAGGAATGAATAAATCACAAATCCACTTAAACTGCAGCCGGTACACTGGAATTGTGGGTACAGCAAGACCGGGCTACTAACTAACTAACCGGGGGATAGATAAAGTGACCGATATCCACGCATGAGAGCTTTGTTCCTCAGAATTCACACCAAAAAGATGTGTTGATCATTTAACTACTGGGGGTGATAAACAATCGACAACCAAACTGAGAACTTCAGATGTTACCCGGTATCGATCAAGTTGTGCTTTATCTTTTCATCAGGAACCTCGAGTCTGTTTATCTCCAAATTACGGAATACTGTGTACATGAACCTTTGTTCGAAGACGATTTGCATTGCTAAACACTGATTGTCTTTTTGACAGGAAATGGAATAGATCCAACCGATTGTGTTGAGCTGGCGATCTCATTAGCAAAGTGAATACTGTTCACATGCTTGTCTTATTTAATCACTGATCTTTTCAGCCAGTGTTAACTGGGATTGTCCATTGGAAATGGTCTTAATCGGGTTCTAGATGTTTGAAGCATGTAACTTCTGCTTTGACGAAAAAGACAATGAAAATTGATAGAAATATGTTCACTTCTTCTTCGGAAAGGATTATACAATTGTGGACTTAAATTCAAATTCGAATTCAGATTTTCATTATGGGGAAAATACACAGACTTCGATAATCAAATCCCATAGGATGTTTACACTTTGGTTAGGAACACGATTCATAAGTAAAATGTAAGTAAAATGGTAATGTAATGCTTTTGACGAGCATAAGAGAATATATTATGTAGTTGGGTGTTAAAACATAATGTTTGCCAGAGCACCATCAAGCTGACGCTTGAAAGATACTAATGTTGGGGCACAGACCACGTGAGGTGGTGGAGAGTTCCATGTGCTGCACACTCTGACTGCAAATGAATGGCGTCTGCAGTCGAGACGGCTCTTTTGGAGTGTCAACTTCAGTGGATGCCTTCTGAGATGAATTTTAGTTGATAGAACTGAAAGAGTTCTACATAGATAGGCTGTTGGAAAATCCAATACAGTAAGATCATATCACCTCTGATTTGACGATATTGATACGAGTATAGCCCCAATAGCTGTAATCTTTCGCCATAGGTCTTGGAATGTAAACCCTTGACCATCTTGGTAGCCATTCTCTGTGGAGCAACTCAGGTCTGTGTGAATGACTACTCCCAGATCCTTCTCGGATGGAGCATAAGGCAGAGTTTCGTGTCCGAGAGTGTAGGAAAAACGACCATTGTGACGTAGTGATAAAACTTTACATTTGAAAACGTTAAATTCCATGTCATTGAAGACAGACCATCTGTGGGCGTTCTGGAGATCAAATGAATCTTCAGGTTTTGTTACTGTCCTCCATATTTTTGCATCGTCCGCAAACAGCAGAGTTTGTGGTCCGAGGACGTATGGAAGCTCATTTATAAAGGCAAGGAAAAGAGATGGGCCTGGTACAGATCCCTGTGGAACCCTACGGTTGACATCTATTTGATCAGAAAGTGAATCAGAAACACGAACTGACATGGTACGTAGGCGAAGAAACTCCTCCATTCAGCGAAGTACGAGTCCACGGATTCCATAGTTATACAGCTTCCGTATCAGTATTTGATGATTTACTCTATCAGAGGCTTTAGAGAAGTCCAGGTAAATAACATCTATAGATTTGCCTTGGTCTACAGCATGAGTCCAATCGTCCCAAGCCAAAATCAAGTTAGTTGCCCATGAAAGATTTTTCCGAAACCCGTGCTTGGCTGGGGATAGTAAGCCATTATTCTCCAGATGATCCATTGCAGAATCTGCAACAGCGGAATACATGACTTTTGACAACACTGAAATCAGAGTGACTGATCGGTAGTTGGGTGGGTTACTACGGCATCCACCTTTGTAAATTGGTGAAATAACACCGTTTTTCCACAACTGAGGAAGCACAGTATCTTCAAACAATTTTTGGCATAGTCCACTTAAAGGATCGGCTATGTGACTTGCCAATGTGATAAGTTCTTTTTTTATCCTTTCAGGAGAAAAGATAATATCTGTCAGTAATGGGTAAGGAATACGTTCCAGCAAACGGGGAAGTACCAATCTAGTATTACTAGGCGCATTGATCACTTGAGAGTACTGTAGTCTAAGCATTTCTGCAGCCTTGTTTGTTATCGTTAAAACACATCCTGTTAAGTTTAGTATCGGAACCTCGCGTTTGACTTTCCGGGAAGCGTTAACATGCTCATATAATAGCTTAGGGTTTGCGATAAATTTCCTCGCCAGCATATCCATGATAAGTGTGCTTGTCTTCCCACACCAAATTGATACAATGGTTTCAAAGGAGCCTGTAAGCTTCCGAAGTGCTGGAGCATGGACAACGTTTGAACTGCCTCCAGTGAAAGTCCCTTTGCATTATCCATTTCCTAGTTCGACTGCGAATTGCTGATTTTCGAACAGTCGGCTGGCATAGACGCTTGACGGTTGTTGCAACAACCACCAATGATGGGATGTTGCTGCTAAGTTTTCTTCAGGATTCCAGGGGATTACATCCTATATCACGGGAGATCCACTGGATTCCATGAGCTAGGGTGTTTGCATAGTGTGCATAGACGGTTATGATGCGAAAGTGATCCGAAGAAACTGTTGCTACTGATGCATAGCAAACGTATTCGAACAATAATGCAGCGTGATCACTGCGCTCCAACGGAGTTGCGATTGCAATTGATTCGACCAGCAATTTTTCATTTGTCTTGATCCGAAGTTGACGAAATTTAGTTGGTTTCAAACTTGGTGGGTTCCTTCACATGATTGTACAACGGATTTGACTGTATGAACTGCATGAATTGTCGTTCAAACGTCTTAAATGAGGTCGTCATGTTGCTCAGCTTTGGACAGTTTAAGTCACCCATAATTAGAACGTGGGTGAAACGCAATGACAAGAAATAAGACCTTATTTGCAACAAAGTTTCATTTGATGAATCTGCTGACGAAGAAGGGCGATAAACTACACCGATCTGCCCGATATCACGTTGCGTTAGCTTCAATTTACACCATAACGTATCTGAAGCAGCGAACGGACACTCAATGTGTTCGCGTTGCAAGCTGTCATGATAAAAGAGCAACACGCTCCCACCTCGCGTTGTCTTAATAGCTTCATACCTAGTAATCGCAGCCTGGAGTCTAAAATGTCGGTCGTCGGTCAGGTTTCGGTTACGGTAATGAGATCCCATTGACCAGTCCGATAACGTAGCTCCCTTTCTGGAAACTTATTGAGAAAACCCTGAGAGTTGGTATAGAAACAGTTCAGTCGTTGTCGGTGCAGAAATCGATCTTCAGCAGGGAAATTTGGTCGGCGACGGTGGAATTCGAACAATTTGAAACAATGCGGGATTAGATTTCAACTGATTCACCACCGCCACCACCATCACTGATCACAGTCAGGTCATTAGTGCATTTAAGTATGAGGGATATCTTATGATACTGATAATTAACAGTATCAGACAGTCAATTACAGGATCATGATAGCGAGTTGGAACTTATATCAGACTTTTCGAATAAAGTTTCTGTATCATAGTGTAGCTTATTCACTTCTGTTAGACTGATTTTACCCAGGGATGTTAGAATTCTTGAGTGGCCAAAGTTTAGCTGTGTTTTTTTTCTTTACAAGTTTAATTGGGTTTGATAAACGACCTGATGGATAAAGAGAAAGGTACTACTCATGAGGGTCATACCCGTGCGAATGTGAACGTCTAAGCAGAAGTAGTGATAGAACTTTCCAAGAGGTTGCCGAACAACTGTACCATCAAATGTGACGATTGAAGTGCCGATTAAAAATTA
>UZAN01040509.1:39024-49983 GCA_900618425.1 Echinostoma caproni
CATACAGGGACACATCTATGGTAAACAGGCAGCCCGCAAAAGTAATTGGCTGCACCAATTTGCACATATTCAAGGTGGCAGTTAAAGCACATTAGTCGGAAATCTTCTTGAAGGTTAGCGTGGATACCGAATCTATCGTTAGTAAGATCCGTACAACTTACAATGCTTAATCGGATGAAGCCCACGTTCTCGTTTCTTTAAAATTGATCAAAATAAAAAGCTATTGACACGTTGTGCACCTTGACGGCGGAACGCAGCCGAAAACTTTTAGCCTCTCATCGATGGGACTAGAACACATCCTTCTATGTTCCCTTTCGTGGAGGCTTTACTTTTTCGGAACTTGAATGGATTGAGATCGCAGAGAATAAACAATTGAACGCAGTGTTAGTGGTCAGGAACATCCGCCCTGACAACACAAGGAAATTGCCATTGGATTGACAAGGGCCATATTTCGTCCTGTAAAGATTAAACAGGACTGGACTGGAAATTCTTATTTATATAAAATAATTTTACATTTTTTTCATTATGTTTACATTAACCACTGAAATACAATATAGCCCAGTAAATACAAATTATGATCCTTGTCAGGATACATTGGAGATCAGGGATATCGATCAGTTTCAAATTATCAAGCTTTATAGACATCAAATAAATCACAGAGCGAATAAACAATCACTCAATGATATACAAGCGTAGTCCACGGAATGACTTGTACCATTTTGTATTTAATGTATCCTTTTGAGGTCTAATCCAGCCGGCCGTGATCACACTATCACAGAAGGTGCTTTAGCATTTGAGCTAACACGGAAATCACAGTTACAAAATGTTGTACCCCACCACCACCACCACCACCACCACCTCGTCACCATAGAGCGATCCAACTCTTCGTGCAAATATATTGTTCCATTCCCCAATTGATTGTACTACCGAGACTCTCCAGAGCGAATAAGCCCTTCGAACGAACATGGCATTGGGTAACGTGCCTATACATAGGCAAGAAACCGTAACTTGGGTCTGTGATAAAAACAGCTCATAGACTCTTCCCTGATGAGAAGTGTTATGAGTTACCCCTATATCAGCTTGTGTGAGCCATAAAAAGTCATCCAGTTGTCACCCAGGTCATTAAACTAATTCGAGAGTGTTGACGACTGTGAAGGAATTCCACCTAGGATGTGCTTTGCCATGCACGGGAGCCAGAGACACCTGTTGTGTTGAATGTTCCAAACTCACCACGTTTAATCTCATTGATGACAAAAATTGCTATGTTCACATCACGGTAGCTTACTTAGTAAGGGCCCGAAAATTGTAATAGGACCGGATCATAGGGAAAGGTTTTTGATGAAAACTAATGGGTTATTCATTTGCGCGATGTGAGAAGCACGGGATCGGGAAAACAGAGTAAACAATGTCTTCTGTCACACAGAAATTAGAGCGGCTTTCATTTCAGAGCCACTGTAAGGAGCAAATTGATTGTGAAAGACTATCCTTGCTTCCTTGGGGGACGGAAATCCAGGGAGAGCGTCAGTAATTTGTTTGCATGCACTACTGCTGGGAAAAAAACCACTAGTCAACAGACAGTATAGACGACCGACGTGGTTCAAATACAAACTTAAAGCGGCTCAAAATATCAAAGAGGGTTCAATTACTTCAAAAGTTGCGATAATAGGAAGAGTAAATCCCATGCGTCAACCATCGCGAAATTCTGGCGCATCACGTTTCACAGATTAACATTAGAATGTTACACAACCACAGGTACATGGCATTTCTGTCATTCGTTTTTATTTCTGTCGTTTCTCTTTTTCGGATGAACACAGCGAAACAGATGCTGATTTCCGAAAGTGATGACGAGGAGGACAACGATGATAATGATTCGGATGATGATGATGATGATGTCTCGAATGATGAGAAATATTCGGATGAGATGACTGATTGCTGATAGGTTCCCATGCAGAGCGCAATTCAAATTGTACAACTGCTGCCGAAATGTGAACTAAATTCGTGCGTGGAATTACAATTTCAAGCTGGAAAATATGTTTAATAGGTTAGCTATGAGCAGGATACATCAATAAAATAAACAAATAACCGTGTTTTTTCTTTGTAGTTTACTTCTTTTTATTAAATACACAATGATACAATTTTCAGGAAGGGGAAGCGGCCAATCAAAGGGCTACCATGGGGAAAGTCAGGCGGTGGTGGTGGGATTCGAACACACGTCCCCCGAGGTGGTAATTTGGTGACGTTACCACCGGGCCACCACCGTTAAAATNATGTGGATAGATGCCGGAGACCTCTCTTCGTGTTTTACTCAACTTTGGTTGATCCCGACGATGTTCTCCTTCTAAAGGGGAGGTCTAATGTGATGATCATTCGGAGCAAGTAAACTATTAGCCACAACAAAATGATACCACTTTAGTTCATTTAATCAAAAAGCGTTTGTTTAACTGAACCTAGTTTACAAATTGGTCTTTGAATGCGTGCCATGTGTACCTGTGGCTGCTCCCAATCACTGGCTATGGTGNNCATACATATGAAAATAAACCAGGGCTTTACATTTCGCATGTATCCCGTCGTTTAACAGAATGCTATAATTCGGTGGGCAATCGTTCGACTTCATTCGAATCGCGAATAATTCATAATCATACTACACGTATTGACCAAACTCGTGCAACAGTACCCTGAGACTTTCATCACATTTGTCCCTTCCAAAGCTTCGTGTTTCGAGCCTCAGTCACGGGATTTAATATGATACTGCCTCACATCAGATGCAACATATCTGATGCATAATATCCACTTGTTTCTTTGATTTTATTAGCGGACTGTCATTAAAATGTATGATTTATCGATTTTGACGACGGTTACTAGTGAATCAGTTGCAAAATAACAAGACCATAGTAAGAAACAAAACAGAATTTGTTTATGGAAATGACCCACAGACTTGATAAAGATATTGTACTTTCATCTCGTCCATGTTCTATTTGCCCTTCTTCGTTTTTGAGCACTGGAGGCAATCCCTTTTGCTTGGAGTCCACCAAGTTGATTATCCAACAGAATTTGCCAGTTTCCTCCAACCAATGCCGAGGCAGCTACCTTATCCCTGTTTGTAACACGAAAAAATTTTCGCTTACATTCAAATCCCAACTGAGTCATCAGATTTACGTGCCTCTCGATCAAGTTGCCCCTCGGCTTCAGTGATATGGCAAAATCTTTTGAATGTTTCATCCGGTCCGGGTATGGTGACACAACAAAACGCTTATTCAACGAGCCGCACACATCAAGATTAACTTTTGAAGGTCAACTTTTATGTTTCCTGGACTATATATTTTAGTCCTTTCAGTATTGGGGATAATAAGTGAATAATTTTTGGCCAAATAAGTTATCAATTTATCGAAGTTAGAAAATTTTCATTTTTACAGTGTACTGAATCAAGAAATATAAGCTATTTAGTTAGAGTAAATGTCTTAAAATCAATAAACAATCTCATGCAACAGGAATCATTTATTAGAAAGAATGAATTTCCATGTAGCTTTGTATAAAATGTTTTCCAAATCCGAGTTGCAACTTTCGAACTACTAGAAATTTTATCAGGTCAGGCGCAAATTCAAATGGTGCTAGAAGAGAACTAAGAACATGCAAGTGGGAGATGAAGTTCTGAGTAAATACTCTTCACTCATAGCCATCAATATACAAGTGTGATATTGAAAACTCAAATGTATTTTCGAAACGAGAGTGATATTGAATGAATTTGATCAACACCTGCGTAATCAGTTGTTCCGAACCCATTTCTGTATGGAATAATTTGCTTCGCCTTGAAATTTCCCGAACGCGAAAAGAACCGAACAAATTATGGAAGCCGAATCTGGGAATGATTCTATTGAGTCTATGAAAATTGGTTCATGTTTCCACTGTGAACGGCTGTTATATCAGACAAAAACAAACTCAGGATCGAATCAGTAACGGGAGTGGAATGAAAAAAAGAAAACGAGACTGATCAGATAGATGTCCGATGCACCGATTTTCACACTTTATGATAAAATCTATACGGATGAAAGCAAAACTGAGATTACTACTTAAGTGTGCGTGCGTGCGTACATGCGTACCTGAGTGCGTGTGTGTGTATTTGAGCGCTCGCGCCTATTAGGTTTATCGCGTACAAATCCTGCATTGAACCAGACCATATAGGTATCACCCTCAGAGATCAACTGGTCGCACTCAATTAGCCAATTTTTCATTCACTGATGAGTATCGGTGAGTTCAGTGAGTGAATAAAACAGTTGAATGAAGACTATTTTAAATAATATTTTTTCAATTCCAGTTTCCAGTTTCATTTGATTGACTGACTACAAATAAAACCGCGAATGGGAGCAAAGTGCACTTATCTGTGGCACAGTTACCCGAGGTCATGAATATGTCAGTCTTAGCTGTGGAATTTCGGTAGTAATTCATAGTGACAACTTGCATGAGTACTTGTTCACATGACCATGACGTAACATAGCCATTTTGGTTATGTGATCCAAACCGCGCTCATTACCAAACACATGACTCATCCACCTTTCTGTTTGACCCTATTGAAGTTTAGCGAATGGTATTCGCGAAGAAATTTCTTCTCGATTAGGCGTTTACTTAGATAAGTCTGATTGGCCGATTAAAGCTCAGTTAGTAACGATGACAGAGGCGAGTAAACACAGCAAACGAATATGACAAGGCTAGTGATAATCGAAATGGGCATCTCTCTAAAGTTGTCCATTTGACCTTTGTCTTCTCACCCCTATCACGACTATCACTGCAGCCTTGTCATATTCGTTAACTCTGTTTGCTCTCCCCTGCCATCGTTACTAACTGAGCTTTAATCAGCCAATCAGACATCTGTACAATAATAAACTTACATATGTAAACGCCTGATACAACATATCGGAAAAAAATGTCTTCGCGAGTACTGTTTGAGCCTATTAAAATTGTTTCAAATGCAATGTGATTGTAAAGCCTTGAAAAGGAATTCGCCGAAAAAATATGTTCGCCTACATTGTGTGTTCTTAATACTATTATGTTCTTCAATCAATTCGATTAGTTCATTTGTTTGGACGTGAAGGAAAGTCATCGGAGATAAGCTTTCGGTTTGCCTCAAAACAAATTAGAATGTAAAGAACAGGATCCGTCCTCAAATTCAATCTGGAAACCCGCAGGAATCTATCACATCCGTGCTGTACCAAATCGATGAGTCTCTTCACAAATGAGCTCATAATGTATCCGGAATCCAAAATTGCTTCATACACATTGTGTTGTTTACGGAAAACGGACGGAAGTCGGTGGTGTCGGACGTGTGGGGGTGAACCACACAAAACCTTAATGCGGAGGGTGACAACTTATCAATCTTCAACCTTGAATAGTGAATGAAGTTGAGAACCATCATGTTGAAATTGAGCAACGTTCAATAGCCTCGGTGGGATTCGAACCCACGCATGGACGCCGCCTACCCCTTTTAGTACAGCGCGTGCGCCACCCGTCTCTTGAAAGCCTCAGTATGGTCGGGGGTGGGTGTCTTCGGTTGCGGCTGGTCACCTTCCCTTGCACCTCATGAAATGCTCCTATATGACCAAGTGTCTCAAATAGCCTCTGCTGAAGAAGCCCTACTCACTGCCTTCCCGTGGCGGAGATGTTTTTCCCACCAAAGTGAGAGGACAAAAAGCCGGAATCTGGGGCTATAACCAGGTCGGTGAACCACTGGCAGTTCACCTAGGGGAGATGGCTAAAAACCCTGATTCCAAACCAACCAAGAAGAGGCGCACGAACCACTCACACCTTTCTGGTCGTGATACGGTCACCGGTTTGATTGGGCATCGAGGTTTATTGGGCACCTTGGACGTTTGACCTCGTCCGAAGGGTGTATGATCCGATGAACCAGACACCGGCCCCAAATGGACTGCGGACTCTGAGTGCTGTCCTGTTGTCCTGCAGGTCAGGCTTTCTAGTCAAAGGCTTCGGGTGGGGACCCCGAGGCTATCCCCCTTCTTAGGCCAGGGCAACCGGGAAGTAAAATGCCCACACAACTTATGAAACACACATTATACATCTCCGAATTTCTGGCTCTAACTAACTATGCGCTCTTTTACCGAGATGTTGGCGGTCGGCTTCACAGATTTCCACATTACCACATCAACAGATCACATTCTTTCCCTTCCCCAGTTGTTTAACTTTCCTATTCTCGGTTTACCGCCCATTATTTCGAGTCTCCAACAGTGTGTTACTCAAGACCACGGCAAAAACCATAGTCTTGTTCCCACGCGAAAGAAACAAGCTTCCGATCAGGTTATTCCGAAAAAGGTACTCGCGCCCCGGTCGCAGATGAAGTTAGGGACTTTCAACGTTCAAACACTTATGTAAGCTGGGGCTCAGGCAACACCCGTTCGCACAATGGAAACGCTTTCCATGGATGTTTGCTGCCTTACTGAGATACGGTTACAGGATTCGAGCACCGTACTGCAACTCGTTTCACCGTCTCCGGATTCTACAAGTTCGTTCACCCTCCGCCTCTCCGGAGATCCGATGGCAGAGGCCGATGGTCAGGCCGGCGTGGGGATAGCACTAAGTGCACGTGCAGAAGCAGTTTTACTTCACTGGATTCCAATCAATGGTCGATTCTGCACCATCCGTTTAAAAGGATCGATGAGTGCATCTCGTAATGGGGAAAATGCTCTGTCTGTTCGTCATCGTGGCTTATGCGCCGACGGACTGCAGTCCCGACACAAAAAAGGCGAGTTCTACCATCTGATCACCAACCTCTTCCACAGTAGAAGACACTGACATCGTGATACTAACCGGAGACTTGAACGCACAAGGAGGTAGATTAGACGCTGACGAAACCTCACTTGGTGACCAGCATAGTCTCGGTGTTAGGAGAAGTGACAACAGCGACCGTCTTCTGCAAATATATGCTGAACATGGTCTCTTCCTTTCGAGCACAAATTTTCGCCGACCATGGAGCCAACGTGTTACCTGGCGACCTCCATCGTCTAATCAGCTCTGGACTCAAATAGATCATATTGCAATCAGCTATCGATGGTGAAATTGCATAATGGACTGCAAATCCATCTGGAGCACATATCACAGCTCTGATCATGCACTCAGGTGCGCGAAATTCTCTCTGCGCTTTGGCGGAAAACAGCAACGTCACCCGAGAAGACTCGATTTGATGAAACTGACCAACCCAAACGTAGTTACCGCCTACCAAAACACATTAGCTGCTGATCTAGACAGTCTGTCATCCTCGAACGTTGACAACCAATGGACTCGCATCCGTGACGCCATGCATAAGTCCGCCACCACAGCATGTGGCTTCACCAAAAGCGCAGTCAATCACTGGGCACGTTCTCTCCAACTCCTCGACACTCGTCGAAACATCCCTACAGGTTAGGAATACAACACAGTTCGCAGGACTCTCCGTGCTGAACTGAAACGGTTCCTAAAAGAGGGTCGAGAGACCTAGTGGACACAAAGCGCTTTCGAGATGGAACTAGCCTCTGCTTCCGGTAATGCTCACAAACTTTTTCGACTAATCCGAGTTACCGGTAACAAAAAACCATGCGTCAGTGAAACTATATGCGAAACTAATGGCGAATGTATCTACAATCTGGAACGTCGGCTTGGGCACTGGACGGAGCACTTTCATCAACAATTCAGTTGGCCATCGACATCATCACCTCCATCTCCCGATGTCTGTAGTGCTCCATGGTCTGTGGATATTTCATCGCTTACCGAGGAAGAAGTCTCCCGAGAGATCAGACTTCTTAAACGCCACAAATCACCCGGTCCAGATGAACTCCCTCCGGCCCTCTTCAAAGACAGTGGTGCAAGCTTTGTTCGTGAACTAACAGAGAACATCTATGGCTTGATGCGCTTGCAGACATGGCTGGTAACCGACGTCAATGGTGCACCTGTTGCGAGACTCTTATTCGTTGATTTACATTTTACCCATTTTCACATCTCTTTCTTCATACATTGTGGCACTTCTGTCAATTCTTTGTAATTGACTGCGTGTTAAATATATATATGCTCCACCCGTTGAGCTACGAAGCCACACCGATAGCAGTGATCTTTTCACCTTCGAATCCCTCATCCGACTTATAGAGGCATATGGCTTCCACCAGGTAGCGTGTAAGCCGACTGCACGACAGATTTTCCTTAGAATTCACCGCTGCACTTAAAGCGTAGGCGATTTCCATGTATGGGTTCAAATCCCAACGAGGCTAATGCAATTTTCACAATCGCAACACAAGACTTCAATCTGCCAAACAACCATCTGAACAAAATGTATTTTAAATCAAGGTCAACCGTCCAATTTCATGTTTTAAGGCACCTGAACTGGAAATAGTTTTCGAAAAAGCGTATTCATTGTTGTACGTAGATAGAAGCGTTTGTTTAGAAAGAGTTTTGCAGTCGTATTTCTTCGTAGGCTGTTCTATTCATTCTTCAAATAGAAGATTTTCTCCCACTGCCCGGAAAGACATGATTATTTTTCTTAGCTCCAAAACTCGGCAATCCTCACAGTCCCAATGACGATCACTCCATTTCCAGCAACTTTTGGATTGCAAAAGTTTTGAAAACTTCATCTCCCAACAAACTGCATGCTTTCCACGATCGCTGCGGCTTATTAAATTACCCTCTTTGGGGCTTCCATCCTGGTAACCAGCTGGTTGACCGCCCTCGATAACCACAAAGAAGCTCATTCGGTTTCACTTAATGTCACAAATGTCTTTGACTGAGTGTGCCGTGAGGATTTGCTGTCTGAATTCCATCTGCACCTCGTATCGTGACTGTCAAATGTACTAAGGAAATACACCACTTCTATTCGAATCGATAGGGTTTTAGCTCAGTCAGTCCCTGGGGATGTTGGTGTTCCCGAGTGTACTTGTACTTGTACCCTGCATATTTAGACCGTTCTTTGTAAGTCGCTTCGTAAGTTCTCACTCCATATTCCATACTATTTCATCTGGAACATAGGCGCACAGCTAATCTTACCACGTTTTCCTGCCCAGATGTTGAACTTCTCAACCTTCCTTTATCCCTTTACGGCGAAATTGTGAAACACTCTTCCTCTCTCTCTGTAGTTCCAACTATCCACAATAATCCTTTGCTCGAAATTTATTCTCAGCTGGATGAGACTCCACAGACTTCTTCTTTAGAATATGTCTTTGGTCACGAGGTTTACTCGTTTGTTGTGTGTAACGAAAACGTATGCTTTCTTATGCTTTGGGATATCTGAAGTTGAACTGGTCATAGTAGTAGATACACTTTCTGCATGTATACAAAGTACACACTTATATCATCTTATAGAGACAAACGAAGGTCACATATTCACCATCAAATTCTGTGCCTTTCTGATAGACTTTTGTCCCTCACCCACCCACACATACAATACTGGCTGCATACGGAAACAGTGGAATGATTTCTGCAAGTCACCTGTAGTAACACTGTTTTGCTTTTAAAGTATCACTTTGTTTTCTCATGTAAAGACCAAATTTTATTTATGTTTACCAAGTATCACGAGTTCTTCTAATCCAACGTCAAATTTGGCTCAACTTCCGGTGAGTTCTGTCGGGCGCTTGCCTTCTGTAAATTTCATAGTGTAGACCTACATTAAACGTGTCAAAGCTTATCCTTGACTTCGTTCTCACTGCGGTTTCTCCTCCGGATCAAAGGGCTGAGATCGATCGACCAAGTTCGTCGCACTTGACGGACCAGCTCGTCCGCGGTTACAAACACCGCCTAGACATTAGAAGTAACGTAGTCTAGCATTTGCACATACAGACGGCCTTTCTTAGACCCGTCTATACAATCACAGCTATGTCGCTTCAGAGCTGTTTGTATCCGCATTTTAATCAGAGCAGCCGTTTCGGTCGAGATACATTGAGTGCAACGAAGCTGTAAAACAAATTACATGAAATAACTGGAATTTGAATTTTTTATGTATGCGAATTTACAAGCATAAAGATTTGTATTCTCCTTTTCTGATATGAATTTCACCCCTTGCAGTTCGTAATTCCTGATTGATCTAATTTGCCATGAGGTTATGTGATGATGAACAACAAACAGGCTGCTCGATCTTTTTACCTAACCTTTTCCCATTCCGCGAGGGACTCGATCTGAGACTCTTACCCCCGGAGCTCACATAGCCCTTGATGTCCGTCCCGCTGTGTAGCCCGGGGAATAGGAGGTTTCAGCTCTTAACTCTGAAGGTTCGTTCGCAATTCGAATCTCGCTCTGGACACAAAAACAGTGCGCACTGTGAAATCAGTCCGAATAAGCACAACAAGCCACTTTCGTGAGATCACTGTTATACGTAATCAGAATTATCCTCACTCCCATTTTGCTAGTCGTGTTCAGATCCCTTGATCAGACTTATCTATTTTAGCACCAAACTGCTACGCGTTTTGGGGATTAAATCAAAGTTTTATTCTAGGAAATTCATACAAACTACTGCATTTTTTGTTCCATAAAATGTTTTTGGCACAAATGAACCACTTATCCGGATAAAAAAGGGAAGATGTGTCAGGTCATTTTGCAATCTCATATATGAAAAGTATCACATGATTTCTCCATTAGACCTGCCCGTGATTCATAAAATGTTTGCTAGAGAGAGAATCCGTTGAGGACACAAACAACATGAGCGGGGTTGAGAATTTTACGCAGAGCATATTGCCTTGAGGGCGAAGGATCAACGTTGGTACTCCAGTCAACCTTTTCGGAGCACTAACTTAAATAGATGTTGCGCGACGACGGGAGCAATGGACGACATGGATATCTCGGGGGTTCTGCACTATTCAAGTCAAGTCAGGTCAAATTAAGCTTTATGCACCCGTCGGGTGAATTTTCAGCGATTTTTCACGATAATACAGTGGAGCTGAGGTGAATGGCATCCGAGTGTGAATAGGTTAATTTAAAAATATATAAAAAACGACAGACAAC
>UZAN01040509.1:51100-62837 GCA_900618425.1 Echinostoma caproni
ACATTAAGCAACAGTGATCGGGGTAAAGACCAACTAAAAACGTCATTCAGGCTACTTTGAATTTGGTGGAAAGAAGCATCAGTGCTGAAGGGGCACACAATCACCACATAGTCGGCATACTTACAGGCAATAAAGTTGGTGGGGTCAGGCCAGTGATTTATGCACAGGGAAAAAAGAAGGGGGACAAAATGGCGCCCTGGAAGACACCAGAGTTAACAGAAGAAGGGGGCGACGTTTTACCATTGCATGAGGTAAATTGTGTCCTAGAAGAGCAGTAGTTGACAAGAACGTTTAATACGTCGGATCCTAAGCCGCAGTCAGCAAGACGTTGAATGAGAATGCGACGGTCAAGCGAACCAAAGGCGTTGGCATAGTCAAGAAAAATAAGGCGAACAGTTCCAGCACTTGTATCAAGAACTGAAGCAACAGCCACAGCGTCAACAGTCGAAAGGGGTTTCTTATAAGCAAACTGAAGAGGATCAAACACATCAGAGAGGGTAGTCAAACGGTTCAACAGCACTCTTCAAAGACCTTCAATAAGCCTGAGGTACATGCAATCGGTCGATATTTTGAAGAACCCTTCTTTGGAATGGGTATTATCCGGGCAGCCCTCCAGCAATCAGGGGTTGTTCCAATTCGATTGACGAAAATCAAGTCTCCTTGAATTCAGCGATATGGATCGGAGTAAAGCCTCAATAATTGCAGTCTTTCCATTTAGATATCGGAATGGAGCCACTTAATCCTCGCGGTGTGGTTATTCTTTTCGGATGTTCCAAAGTCTTACAATTGCGTTGCAGCCATAGCTTCCAGACTTCATTGGTACAGTCAATGTGAGGTCGAATGTAGGTGGACAGCAATTGTGGATAACAGGGGATCAGCGTGGGCTAAAACGTGTTAATCGCATGCTTAAGTAGGTGGATCGGCCTTATAGCAGCTATTCGAACAGCGTAGGTCGTCCTGAATGACAACACCAAGCTCCGTCTCATTTGAGGCATATGGCAGTTGTTGATGTTCGATTGTTGTGGCCTCGTGATCCGACTGAACTTTTCAATGCACTGAATTCAATATCAATCTCGATCGACCATTATCAATCGGTGACATGTCACCGCCTCGCCTGAGCCCCACAATCAGGCAAGGATGATTTCACCGACACAATCACAAGGGTAATCTGCAGAATACAAGGATGTCACCTCATCAAACTTCCACCTGTGTTTTGGCGTGCTTCCGACTGATTGGTTTGACACAAGACTGAATGTGAGGAGGAGAGTTAGACCCCACAATGCAAGAATATAGTGCACACCGGTTGCGAAGAGGAACACTCGGTTTGTTGTCTCTTCGTTTAAAAATAAGGAAGTTATGAGTTGGAGGGAAGATGGAGGTGGTGAACCAATTCCCAGTTTTATAGTTGTTGAGAGAGAAAAACAAATGTCGGGTAGTTAGAAGCATGCTATTTTTGGATGGTCATTTGAAGTTAGTGACTAGGCGCATGGGTATATTGGGGACAGAAGAAGAAATTTCGATTGAAAACAAATCGATATAACAAAATCAGATTGGGATCAAGAAGTGAAGCGCTCGACAGTGAGTTGTTGGTTGCAATTAACATGCTAGGAACGCGACTTTGTGATAGGGCGAATGGATGTACGTTGAACTCGATTAAATGAGATAGGTGAAGCAAACGAAACTTCACCCACCNCCCACCCCCCACCCCCACAAACACATGATTGCAGTAATCCAATGAAGGGTAAATTCGTACTTTGGAGAATGGGAGAAGGTGAATGATCAGAGAAACGAATGTGGCTTAGATTTTACAATCTTTTAGATTATTCAGGTCTGTTCAATAGTGCGAACAAGTTGAACATTCTAGGCAAAGTTGATTGTAATACATGTCACCGGACTACTAACAAGTCCATCCGAGACATTTTACATGCAGCTTGCCGTTTAGTTGAGGAACATTTGACAAGCTGACCTACTGAGTGATCATGTGATCAGAATTGCCAATGAACTCAGTGTGGCAGTTCATCGAACACAAACAATGAGCACTGTGCATCTGGGAAACACTGATCAGCTGTTCTGAATGTGTTTAGTTTCATAATAGCGTGTTCCATTGACAGGGCAGGGGACTGGACCCGGGACGTCGCAGTTAGAATGCAAGGATTCTGTGAGTGGACCGCGGTTTAGCAAAACGTCTCACCTTGTTAACGCACGATATAACACAACCTATCTTTACAAGCGTGTGGAGATCATCTAACCTCGTGCCTGTTAGTATTGGTTTTCGCTGGGGTTATGAAGCGCACTTATGTTCCCGCCAACCGTTGCAATATCGCACTGGTGAAAAACATCAAAAAGCTGGACTGACCTCTGTTGTAAAAGGTGATCAGGTGAACCAGTTTCATCAGCCGTACCGGATACGTGCGTTCTGTCTGTGAGGTCCCGAATTCGATCCCGAACAGAGTCGATCAATTCACGTTGCTGAAAAGGGGAATGCATTACTTTCCTGGGTTGGTTTTTAGTTCATGTTATCAGGTGACACCGTCGACTCGCACCTCGTTCTGCAAAGACACGCATAAAGTACTGGGATGGAATTAATCTAGCCCTAAGGTGCGCAGAACCAAAACAAACATACAATTCATGATGGACGCATTGCATGTCTCGGAACTGAGAAAAATCTGGTCAAATTGCAGACCAAGTGGGCAATGCACGTGTGTGAATCAAGGGAGCATGCACAGCATCGAACGAAAAAGCATGCTTTTGTATGTATTTGCCAGGAAGGGAGAAAAAGACAAAGATAAATAAAAATGAATGAGGGAGAGCGAGCGAGCGAGCGAGCGAGAGTGAAAAAAATCCAGTGACAGCAAATTGTTTTCCCCGAAATTACCACAATAGGTAACGCAGTAGTGATTAAGGCGTACGGATGTGTATATATATATATATATGTGTGTGTGGCTGGACGGATGCTATTTGTGCTAACCGTGTTAATGGGAGGCGGAGGATTTGTCGGCTAATTCCGATTCTCGGCTAACAAACAGGTGGAAAGGCGGAGCAGTCGGTAAGCTAGGGCATACACACACACATTTACATGCTGTCTGGTCCTCGCAACAATTTTCATCCTGTTCGCGTGGGGGGAAAAAACAATGGAGCATAGTAGCAGTACCGTATAGCTTGGATTTAGAAGGGGAAAAAACGCGCGCGTACACCCCTAATAGCAGCTGGCGATATATATATATATTTAATATGGAAAAGTTTGCACCAGGATTATTGTATTATGCTCGCGAACACACATGCCCACAAATAGTAGAACATTTACTCCACCTGCTTACGTTCCATTTCGCTACTACTACTACTAGTAGTAGTAGTACTCGCACAGCGCCAATCTCTCATCACAGGCCGCAATCACTTCACACAAAGCCGGCACAGTTGGTGAAAAGAGGTCGGGAGAGGTGGGTAAAATGAGAACCACTGTCAGCGAGTGAGATGGAACAAATGGATGAATTCTGGGCGGGTAAAAAAGAGACATGTTCTTTAAGGGTAGACTACTTGGAAACCCATCACCTATCATCCCAGTCTCAATGTGTGAAGCAAGTGTACACGCATGCACGAACGCACACACGCACGCACACATTCCTTCAAGCACGCAATTCACACGCGTACAGTATTTCTCGTGGCATTGTGGAGTCTGGAGAAAAAGACTCCCCGTGGGGATAATTTGCTGCTCCACTATCACACTGGTTTATAAAACGGAATGTGTCTGTTGTGTGTGTGTGTGTGTGTGAGCGTGTGTGTGTGTGTGTGTGGAGTGGGGAGAGAGAGAGAGAGCTAGAGACAACACTCGGGCTGAGGATTTTCACTGTAGTTTCCCCTTTCCCTCCCTCCCCCCTTGAACTTCACTATCATTCCGTAGTCATTCTCACATAAACGTCGTATTGGCATCAGCCAGTACCAAGTTGGAAAAATTCCCCAGCCTCGAATGCTGACTCACACGTTCGCTTACTGATTTGAGAGGCATTGTTCTTCTATTCGGTGTATCCCGAGTCCATTCGATTGCTCGAACCGAGACCGGTATTTGTCCGTATATATACTTATATATGTCCACCGCAGTCACAAAAACCAAAACCCGTCTGTCTAACTCCAATTATGCTATGGGATGGTGTTGACACATTGAATCGTGTGCACGGTCGCACGTGCGCATGTACGTACGCGTATACACACAGGCACACACACACACACACTCCATGCTCAACATCATTTATTTCAACCATCACCATCACCACCACCACCACTCAGTCACGTGATCGTTTTGACTCATGGACATTGCTACAAAAAGCTTACATGACGAGGCGATTTATTTGTCCGCTGTAGCGATCTATTGAATGAAAAAATATGGTGCCTTTATTGAGGTTGGAAACTTTCTGTAGGAGGAAGCTGGATGCCACTAGTCAGGCGTGGGGGTGGGGGTGGGAGTTATGGTTGGTAGGTCACTGTCAAGACGACTATTATTCACGCCAGTGCTTTAGTGCTTCAGCAGCAGTCTATGCTGCTGATTCAGTGCGTTTTCACCGATTACGACCAGAGGATGGTATGTGTGTGTGTGTGTCAATTGAGAAAATAATGGCCTCCACACCCCCGCACCCCCTCTCCCTCCTCCTCCTCCGCTCAGCGGGACTTGAATCAGCACGAATTGGTCTTTTTCGATCATTTGTTTTATATCAGTCGGGAAGAGATTAGGTAGGACAAAGAGAATTGTGCTTGGCAATGGAACAACAATCTATTGGCTCCCGTGAGAGCTGCACACACGGGAACGCCAGCGAACAAAACATGCATTTGGTCTATTGTTTGTAACGCAACCTTACCGGCTGGTTCACGTTTACAATCGACTAAATTGGACCCTCACAACCGGATTAGGTATACACCCGAGAAATCTCTACTTCATGTGAGTAATTAATGGAGGATTGGATTCAATTTCAAAGGGGTAACTCGTCGTGTATGTAGCCAATGAATAGCAAATGAAGCGTGAACTGAAAAGCTAGGAAGCACTACTGGACAGCTGTTTCGACCTGGTCGGTTGGGTCTCATCAGCAGTTGGCGAAACCATTGACCCAACTGGGGATCGCGAACCCGGGGCCGAGTGATAACCCCGGAGGCTAGTGGTGAAATGAGCAAGTTCTGTGGCCCGCACCAAGCTCGCAAAGATGGGTTGTGCTATATTGTGTAAATGGAAGATGAAAAACGGTCTAATCAGCTGCCCCGAAGTGGTCGAGTGGGTAGTTTGATTGAGTTCTGCCTGTCAGGTCCCGGGTTCGCGGTTTGCAGTTGGGTCGATGGATTCGCGCACTGCTGATGAGACTCAACCGACCAGCGTATGCATAGGATAAATCAAACTTCGAATCGAATTGTCACGCACCGATGATAGTAACAACTATGATGATCACGATAACAACAATAATAATGGTTATAAAAATAAGTGCGCTTTGGTGCCTCATAGAGGCTGGGTTCAATGTGATATCGTTAGAGAGTTCCGGATTTGAGTGTTTCTTAAAACTACGGACTGAATTTTCCACTTTGTGGTCGTTTATCTTTCTACCGGTAGGTGTTGCGACTCCCGTTGAAGTGTTTTAGGCACATTAGACCAACAATTTGCGCCGTTTAATTCTTTCCCTCGCTTGTTTCAGCCTCGCAGTGGTCGATGCCAGCTCGTTGTCTTCATTGTCCGACGGTGAGTATGTAGCACTTTCCGTAATGGACGTTATTATCATTAGTCAACTCTGTAACGATGACAGCAAAGTAGTAAAGTACCGATCGATTGACTGACAAGCCTTCCTGTTAAAACGCGAATTGCTTTATTCCTCCCCAACGGATTAATTTTCTCCCATGGTCTTCTAGTTCTCTGACTTAACAATGGTATTAATAGGCCGAAACAGCAATATTGTAAATTAGTCTAAATGCACCGTCTGGACAAACTGTAAAAACAGGCGGCATATGTGTGTTGTGGGGTCTTGTGTTCGCTGAGCTTGGCGTTTAGATCGCAGCTCAGCAGACACAAGACCCCACAAACCATCAACCTGAGCTACAAACTACACCCATATTCAAATCTGTTGAAATATGTGTGTTGTATAGGACGTGTTTGACCAATTCGACAACGTTGAGCATGTAACGTGAAGGACTTAGCCCACCGCCGCCACCGATTTGTAATACACGGCAGGAGGTTGATTTAGGGTAATACGATTCGAGTTTCTGGTGCCAATAGCGCTGTCAAAATGCCGCAAACAAAACCCTGTTTGAAGTGTCGAATCAACTCGTGAACGCGATCCAGTACAGACGCTCACAGTGCACAGGTAAGAGACACTTCGGACAACACGTTCGCTGTGGGAGGGAGATTTCCAAACAACCTGCAAGACAGGCAACATACAAAACAATCATTTTTTAATTTTTACTTCCTTTTATTGCATACACAATGATTCAATTTTCAGGAAGGGGGAAGTGGCTAATCAAAGGGCTACCATGGGGAAAGTCAGGCGGTGGTGGTGGGGTTCGAACACACGTCCCCCGAGGTGGTAATTTGGTGACGTTACCACCGGGCCACCAACGCCCATGAACCTAAAGGTCCAGTGAAACATGCACACGGCTCACACTTAATCCAAAATGGCGGCGACGTGCTTAACGTGCCTAACGTTGCAACAAGCAGTCGATCGGTGAAGGTCAGAACAATATGTATCGGGACGGTGATGCAGTAAAACACAGGTAAGTGAAAAATTGGAAGTACAAGTAAACGGAGAGGGATGAACAGCACAAAATTACAAAAGTAACGGTTATTGTTTGCTACACAGGAAACACACGTAGGAGAAAGTATAAGGACAAGAGGATGAGAAATATTGGAGATAACATAAATGTCGGAAATCATGAGTTTATAAATGCAATCTTTTATCAAAATAAACAATCCCCCTTTAGTCACAAATGTCGATAGGGAACAAGTTCTCAGGCTACATAAATGGGGTGGGACTACATCAGTTAACCCCCTCCCCCCGTCCCCCGGTCTTCCCCGCGGATTGTTTTGGTCCGGGTTGCTGTTCAGGAGATGTTCACTTTATCAAGCTTATTTTTTCCACAAACAGCAACAAGGAACGAAGACCAGAAAATTCTTTTTCTTTTTTCATTTTGCTTCCTTTTTATTGAATATACAAAGATACAATTTTCAGGAAGGCGGAAGCGGCCAATCAGAGGGCTGCCATACAACACACAAATGGGGAAAGTCAGGCGGTGGTTGGGATTCGGACACTCGCCCTCCGGGGTGATAGTTGGTGACGTTACCACCGGGCCATCACCGCCCAACAAGGAACGAAGACCAGAAAATTGAGGGTTTGGGATGAGATAGAGATGTGATATCTGTCCCAGTTGACAAATTCGGGAAAGGAACAGATAGCAGATTATTGCACGTGCCTTAGTGGAGTATTATTCATTTACTCTAACTCTACTGAGAAAATGTGGAGAGAGGACTGGAAAATGTTGTCACATTTGGTTGTGCGGTAATACAATGTGTCTATCATTCACCAACGTTTCCGGGTCCAGGTTTGTAATGGGAAAACTGTGTATTGGCTCGATCACAAACTGAAGGCTAGTTCACCGAGACTGCATCAATTGACACCTGGGTGGGATTTTTCTTAATTACACTAACAACCTTGAAATATCCGCTTATCGGATCCGTCAATTCGGCTATTTTGTGGGATGAAAGAAACTGAAAACATTATTATTATTATTATTGTTATTATTATTATTATAGGCATCTATTTTAATCAGAGACCATTTTGCCATTTTATATGAAAGGAATGGAAGATTTGCTTTGGTTACGTGATGAATTCGTCGTGTCAGTGAGGTGTGAGCTGAAAAGCTACTTAGTTAGGGCTCATCAGTATAGTGCACGAACCCATCGACCCAACTGGAGATCGAATCACTCGACCACTGTACAGCGGATCAGACTGTTTCTCATTTCGGAAACACACGATATAGCACAGCCCATCTTTGCGAGTTTGCTACGGATACTGGACCTCAGTCATCTAATCTCCAGTCCCGCGGGTTTATGATTCGATTGGAAGCTTGTAAAATCTGACTAATTGTTGTATGAGAAGAATGGAGCATTTGATTTGAATTCATCGCGGCCAGTTGAGCTGGTGATCAGACGTTTGCAAGCAAATTGCCAAACTCGGTGAACAGGCGAAATGCAATTCAGTTCACCCGAGAGCTACGAGAACTTCGTAAAAATGCCTATTCTTTCAGTGATGTTTCGTGCCATTGGATTCAGATGAACATGAGATGATGCTAATCACGAGGATAACAGATGATGTAGTACGCTGGTTTTGCATCGGATCGATTTTCATGAATCGCTCATTGATCTGCTCCACAATCTGATACTTTTTGTACATGATCCTTATCCAACTGGGGCAAGAGGAGGAGTATCGGTATTTGTTGATTGTCAGATGATGGGTGTTTATCGGGTACTGGTTGAGTGGAATAGACAACAACAACAACAACAACAACAACAGAAATGAATGAATTGCAAGGGGGATGGAAAAAAATCGAAATAGGAAGATCATTTAATGTGTACGGAAACTGGAAGACAGACAAAATACAACACAGCTTTTTCTCTTTGCTGCCAACAGTTTGTTACACTTTTTCCCCGTTTGCCAAATCTCTCCATTCTCTAAGAGAGACCGAATTTAGCTCGTGGGTGGATGAATAAATGAATGAATGAGTAGATTGGATTAGACTGGACCGGCTGTGACACATCAACAACTGGTCACTTAAAGCTTCATCTATACTGTGTCAAATCCACCGTGCTCTGTTCTCTCTCTCTCTCTCTCTTTCGTTCTCTGATGCCCACGGACACACAAGAGTGAGCTGACAAAAAGGTAAGCAACATTCCAGTTTGCTTCCAACTTTAAAAGCAAACTATAGATGAGAGAGTATGTATGTGCAAAGACAGTCTTCCTCTTCATCCTCCACCACCCATCCGGATTTCTTACGCACTCGTTCTCTCTCTCGTTCCATCCCGTTTTCTTACCTATTTCCCGTTCGTTTTCCCCATCGTTATCAAGTAAGGCTGTGTTGGGCGATCATAGTTCCACTTATCTTCCCGGCTCGGTCCGGCTTAATGCATCCGGACACTGATGTATGCATGAGTCGCAGCCTTACTGAAACACACACACGCATGCATCCGGACACATGTGCAACTCTACCCGGGGGACATATCACATTGACACAACGGACTCACCCTCCGACTCCTTCGTGGGAGTTGACCGTTTCGACGGAAAGGGACGTAACGCTGGGTTTATATAGGGAATCAAATAATGAATCTGCATATGCTTCACGACACACCACCGCATGTACTCGCTCTCTCATTGCTAAAATAACTATTAGTTACTCACCGATTGAATTTGCAATGGTTGTGTTCTTCCCATCACGATTCAGGTGGTCGACTGTATGTGTTTGTGTGTATGCATCTGGTTTCGGTATGAACTAATCCAATACATACTCATATGTATGTGTCCATAAAGATGAGCACAGGGTGGACTGATACGCAATTCCGAGTAAGGTGAGGTACAGGAGGAGGAGGGTGAGGGAAGAAACGGACAAGAAATTATGCGGGATAAACGACTGTCTTACCCCAATTGACCAGTACAACTCCTCGGGATATAATGCGTATCGGGGTATGCCTGCACACGTGTATATACACCAGATCACCGGGTACATACATTTACATTTCGGNTAGCAACAACGGTAACACCACCCCCACCCCCATCATCACCATCGCCACCGACGGTTTACCTCTATCGGGACGAATAAGTGAGTAGTTATCCACAGTTGACAGGCTCATAATCCATCCCCGCCTCTGGTGTGTGAGTAGTGTCCACTAGACCCAACACAACTCGAAAAACAATCGCTCCGCGCTAAGAATGGTCGTTGTTGTTGTCTTTTTACACGTGTGCTTATATGTGTGTGTGGGTCCATATGCACCAACTAGCGAATTTGCTGCTAATGTATCCCGTTTGTATCCGTTTGACTTCCACTTTTGAGGCTACTGCTCAGCTTGCTGCTCTCGTGGAAGAGGTGGAGGAGGAATGCTGTGGGGCGGAGCGTTGCTGATGCTTTCGAACAAAGTGGACGAGAGGAGTGAATAGAAGTCCTTAGGGCCACTCACAAACAGATGAGTGAAGATGTAATGGATTGTATGTGTGCGTCTGTGTATGAGAATTGAGTTCCCCCGGAAGGCGGAGTGGAATAATACTGACCGTATATGCATAATATGAGCATACATACACGCACATACCGCGGGAAGATTGCTCCGGCGAGTGAGTATATACACACGTGGACATCGAATTCAAACCCTGTGACACGAGTCCGGCTAAGAAGAGACACTTTGGAGGAAATTTGGTGCCTTATGGATTGCAGACGAAAGTGGAGCGGGGGGAGGGAGGGTAGCACTAGAATTAGGTAAATGTAGAAGATATCTTTAGGTTGAAGTGAATACAAGACAGGATAGTGAGGCAATTTAAACGGCTCACTCTTTCCGTATAGAATTAGTGTCTGTGCGCCGTGTCAGACTAAATGTGTATCCCAGGTGCACTGAATTGTGTGTTTGTATGCGTGAGAGAGACAGAGGGGACAAGAAATGTAGATTGCACGGGGGGGGGGGAGATTGGGAGACGAGAAGAAACTGAGTGGAAAATTAAACCAAACTGAAATACTGTTTCCGCAAACTGTGAGTACAGTATATTTTACCCTGTGTGGAAAATGCATTTATAGCTTTTCTGTCTTCTGTTATCGGGTGAGCCTATGGTTGATCTATTGTAGCATTGCCTATTTACCAGTTACGTCAGATAAGATGGACTAGGTGGATCGGTTTTGCTCGCGGCCCGAAAATCAACTGATTGGTACACTTGAGTTTCCTTTATCAGATGTTTAATTCAATTCGCAGTTAAATCGATAGATTTTTTGTAATGTCACTCGTTCCTGTTCTCTTTGTTCCACATAAAACTAATTTTTCTGAATTTTCCTCGTTCGTGGGAGGCTGCAAAACAAACATGTGCTGCAGGAAGCCAGAATTATGTCGAATGAATTGTTCCTAACCCCAATTAGTTCCGCTAGCTCTGTCCACTCGAGTACTCCCGAAAGGGGGAATTTTTAGTGGAATTCTATAATTCGTCACTGTCATAAAAAGAAAGCAAACACAATAGTAAGGTGAATGGGTGGATATATCATTGTATAAGGTAGAATGGTTGGTTAAGTGCTCCCTCCTTCTCCGGATACACATTGAAAAAACAACGCATGTAAGATAAACCAATTACTCATAAAGGTTATTGACGTTGATGCTTTCATGAATTCCCCAAGAGAACGGTAACTGCACCAGATTGTCTGAAGAGAATTGGATGGGAACTGATGGCCATCAACCGATGCTTGCAGATGCGAAACAAGCTTCATGTATTGCATGCTCGCAAAAATGGGTTGTGCTATATCGTGTAAATGGAAAATGAGAAACTGTCTGATCAGCTACCTCGAGATGGCTCAGTGGGTAATGTGCTTGCGTTCTACCTGCGAGGTCCCGGGTTCGCAGTCCCCAGTTTAGTCGATGAATTCGATCACTGCTGATGAGACTCAACCGATCAGGTCGAAACATTTATCCAGCAGTGCTTCCAAGCTATTCAGTTCATGCTTTACTTACTCTATATACGACGAATTTCTCCTTTGATAT
>UZAN01040509.1:63056-73450 GCA_900618425.1 Echinostoma caproni
AATCGATCCGTTACACCCGGGATGGAATACCCCAGAAAGAAGCTCACTGTATGCAGCAACGATAGACAATTTGATTCCCTGTTTTCAAACATTATAGTGTACCAATAACATACGGATTTATTTACTTATTCATCAGCAGAACTTTCGATGATTAACATCGATGCAGCATCTATCTATCTATCTATCTATCTATCTATCTATCTATCTATCTATCTATCTATCTATTCTTAATCTATCTGTCTATCTATCTATCTATCTATCTATCTATCTATCTATCTATCTATCTATCTATCTCAATGTCTGTCTATCTATCTATCTATCTATCTATCTATCTATCTATCTATCTATCTATCTATCCTTTGTCTATCTATCTATCTATCTATCTATCTATCTATCTATCTATCTATCTATCTATCTAATCAATCTATCTATCTATCTATCTATCTATCTATCTATCTATCTATCTATCTATCTATCTATCTCTATCTATCTATCTATCTATCTATCTATCTATCTATCTATCTATCTATCTATCCTATCTTTTTATCTATCTATCTATCTATCTATCTATCTATCTATCTATCTATCTATCTATCTATCTAGTATCTATCTATCTATCTATCTATCTATCTATCTATCTATCTATCTATCTATCTATCTATATAGCGATCTGTCGGTGTCTATCTATCTATCTATCTATCTATCTATCTATCTATCTATATGGATGCTGCTGTTCAAGTGCTCGAATTTATAAATTTGTTTCTTATGAATAGCGTTGCATTCTGTGTACATTTAAGTTCCCAGAGGACGAAGTTACAATGGTATGTTATATTTTGATCTAAGATTGTATATCAAAAGTATGCATTATTCGCAAAATATCGCGATGAATGTGTTAGGCCGTGACAGAAGAGGTTATTTTATTGAGAGAAATCACGCCAAGTAATTAGTATGTGTACAGACAGATTATTAGTCTCAATCGTACTCTGCAACCATTTTCCGCACCGGAATTGTTGTCACAGCACTCCTGATTGTACCGCACTCGATCTAATTACTGGATCCTGGTTGCTGGTTGGCCGTATCTCGTAGGGTTCGATCACCATAAAAGGTATAAATGGTTGCACTGCTGCACGAATAGCTCATCTGTGGCTAGGTAATGCACAGTGACCAAGTTTGCCGATCGAGTAAAACAACCTCCCCCCCTAGATTATAAGTTCGCAACAGAAAATGTGCTTTTGCAGACGAGGTTGTGAAAAAACGGNAATCGAAGCAACCAATCACATTGTGGGCGCAACAGGAAAAATTATATCGATTTGAGGGAACATAGATCTACACGTAATCCGCCTGATTCCAGATGAACTGCAGATTGGGCGAGTAGACGAAGTCTGGACGCTAGGCCAATCGAAATCAACAACAAATATCTTGCTCACAAGTAAATATGAGCTAAATACAAATTGTTATTATTATTATTATTATTGGCAGTAGTAGTAGTAGTAGTAATAGTAGTAGTAGTATCGTCAATATTGCAATCCTACTATCGCTGCATGAGCCAGTAAACCTTTTGAAATCATTTTGACTTGGTCAACCGCATCCACTGCTCTACATACCTTCACGGGAACGTAGTCCCCTCCGGAGATCAGCCACCAAACGAGTTTGTTCAACTGGTCATCCAATCATGGGACTCACCTAAGGGCATATTCATTTTCGATCAGACTGCGCTTCTTTCTCTTCCGGTTTAGATTGTGAGTNNNNAGCCGTAATTCCTTAGCCAAAATGATGGAACTACTTGTAAGTAGTGCGATGCTCACACGTAATGACGCCACAAACGCCTTTCATACCAGGGGTCTAGAGTTCAAACCCTAGGTGCGACCCGGAGGATATGCCATGCTGGCGGTAGCTAATGAGAATTCACTTTGAATCTGGCGCTTTTCGATAAAATAAACCGATGATTGTGCTTGAAAATGGAGTCTACAGATGGTCGATTAAAATCGATGATAGTTTTGGAACATGTCAGTAATTTGATTTGATTTGATTCAATTTCAAAGTAGAAATTCATCGTGTAGAAAATGAAGCGTAAACTGAAAAGCTAGGAAGCACTACTGGACAGCTGTTTCGACCTGGTTGGGCCTCATGAGCAGTGAGGAAATCCATCGACCAAACTGGAGATCCAACCCGGGACCTCACAGGTAGAACACAAGCGTGCTACCCAATAGGCCACCGGGCAGTTGATCAGACCGTTTTCATTTTCCAGCTGCTCCTCTTTCGCAGTCAACTATTCATTGAGCCGGGCTCTATCTTATTCATTGCTCACCACAAGTTCGTTGCAGCGATATTCAACGTCTCCGAAAGTATAGTCGGAGTAGATGTCTTTGGTTCTGGCTGGTCACCCTCCCTTGCACCTCGCGAAATGCTCCCATATGACCATGCGTCTCAATTAGCCTCTACTGAGGTCACCATACTCACTGCATTCTCGTGGCGACGTTTCCCCATCAGAATGAGGACGACAAACCAACATTCTGGGGTATAACCGGGCTGGCGTACCATTGGTAGTTCACCTAGGGGAGTTGACCAAAAAAATAATTCCAAACCAACCAAGAAGAAGTGTATGAACCACACTCATCAACAGCTTCCTGGCCGCGGTAGTGTTCTCCAGCTCTATTGGGTATCAAGGTGTATTTGGCACCTTGGACGTTTGGTCCCGATAAAAGGGCGTATGATCCAATGATAGTGCCCATTCTTCAACCCGCTACGGACCCGAACCTCGGAAATTGTAGTTAATATGCTTTGTCACAGTGAATAGTATTAGAATGAACCTCATAGTCACGACCATTTATTGCTCGCTTATGGTGACTGACCACAGAAGTTCGGAGACTTAGAAGAGAGAGGTTTTCAAGATTCGCCTCTCCACTCGACAGGTATAGTATAAACGCGAATGACAACGCAGTTGTATTGTATATAAGAGGTTCTTCAAACGATTCAATACAACTCCCCCTCACGCCGGTTTGACCATAAACTACTTTACACTTAAATACATCATAGAATATCATCCGCTCTATGCAAAACAACCAATTTCAACTTATAATGTCTTTTTACTGCAAATACAGATCGGCTTTAGACAAGGACTGTTAATCCTTGGTGATATGTTAGAGAGGAAATTGGGTGATGGTGGTGGTGGTGGTGGTGACGGCGGCGGTGGGATTCAAATGCTGGACTCTCAGCGCCTACGCGATTTCAGTGTGTATCGTATCACCACCAATTGCATTAAACACACCCGAAGAAAAAAATCTTGTGGTTTCGTTTTACTGATCCTTCCTCAAACTACCTGCCCAGTTGCCAGTGCATTCAGTTCACGCTACACTGAGCAATCAGAAAACTGAAATTTTGCTCTCACCCATCTTCCAATACTATTCGCTCATTTGAAATGTGAACTCCGGAACCGTTGCAGCTGAAATGTATGATCTCATTAGACCAATCAGTTCAAACAGCGGCAGTCATAATTAGCAGTCGAGGCCGGTTTTCAGATACCATCCTTCATACTTGTCAGTCATCCAACCCCACACCCTAGAAAAAAATATTAAATAAACACCGATAATTTCTACTACTACTACTACTACTACTACTACTACTACTACTACTACTACTACTACTACTACTACTACTACTACTACTACTACTACTACTACTACTACTACTACTACTACTACTACTACTACTTAGTACTACTACTACTACTACTACTACTACTACTACTACTACTACTACTACTACTACTACTGCTACTACTACTACTACTACTACTACTGTTATAATTCCGTAAGACCGGTGCTGACTCAATAAATATTTTTTATTACGAAGAGCAGTTAGTGTATGGATAATTTGGCATACATATAATAGACATCTCATTTTGACCATGTCATTTCAATTCCTGGCAGCACACTGGAGAGTGAATGGAGCAATTGGTAGTTATCCTTTGGAACACAGTGATTCGCTCTACGAGGTCTTATTTATTTAGAGTATCAAGCTTGGATTAGCCCATTCGATTGTTGAGAGGCACCAGGCACTCTTGATGGTTCTCAGTGTGGGTTTCACTCCTTGGGAGATCGATAATTCCCCACTGTTTGTATGCATTTAAATGCGATAGAAATGTTTGGGATAACCAACAAAGAGCACTGGACAGCTGTTTGGTCCTGTTTGGGACTCGTCCGCAGTGCGTACTTTTTGTGTCCCTGTCAGGACTCGAACTGCGATCAGTCGGGACTTCAAACCCTTACCCTTGAGCTACACGGCCGGCGGTTATCACCTTGTGCGAATGGCTCAATCAGTTTAGGGTATCAAGAGTGTCTGGTGCCTCTGAACAGTCGAATGGGCTAATCCAAGCACTGCTGACGAGTCCCAAACAGGACCAAACAGCTGTCCAGTGCTCTTTGTAGGTCTTATTTATTTTCGATCGTTGAAGGAACCGACAATCGCATCCTTTTGTGTACTACTCACAAACGTAACACCTCACAACGTGACTATTACTACTACTGACAACTGAGGTCACCCATGTGAACCTGAACATTAAAGCTCCTATTTAACTCGTCACTACTTGCGCGTAGTAGTAGTAGTATCATATAACTTTTGTCGATTTTGACTGATCATCCCTCAAACGTCCTCTTCATACATATTCCGTATTTTATCCAGTTATCCATATACTCGGGATACACTTTACTCACGTTTGCATCTCAATGACTCTCACAGGTGTTACAATTCTACCGTTCGCAGTGTATGGTTGAATCGATGAACTCAGAACTGTGTATGAGAAAAATGGACTCTCAGAAAAATAGACCATTCAATAAGTTCAACTATCAGGGAGACTTCAGGGACCATTTGTTTTGAAATATTTATCCCATCAGTGGTCTTCAGTAGTGGAGTGCAACTACCGTAGCATGATCCAGAAATATGCTAGATGAAGTTGAGGAAACTGTCCCATACATGATGGGAATCTGGAAGAAACTCAATCCCTGACGTGTCGTAAAGCGACCCTTCATCGGTCGGTTCCGTAGACACCGAAACCAAACTGGTCGGACAACATTCAACATGTGTGTTCTAATATCCAGTTTGCGAAATAGTTTTCTCATCTTTCTTGGACGATGGAGGACAGGTGGAATCGGTAACTATCCTTATTACAAAACTAACTTGAATAAGGATAGCATTGACCCCCTCGCCCCCCCCCCCACCACCAATACTGTAAGTGTATTCCAAGTTAAGCCACTGCTTCTCCGGATCATACACTAACGAAAAACATGATCAGTTTCTATCGGAAAATGGTGCACTTTTCATATCTTTCTCTCCCGTTCGAATGTACACCATGCACACCAAAGACCCAGAAGCATCAGGGAGCTATTGGATATTTGATCATTTATCGATCTGGCTATTAGCGGAACCTCATGAAACTGCGTGTTGAAAAATAATGCCTGGAAATGATGCGATCAGTGATTGATCGACCTATCACATTAGTCCTCGTTGAAACCGAATAGGAAGGAGATGTGTGGCTTCATGACTCGATCGGAATGGCCCTGATTTTGGAACAGACCACGGCACTTTGTGTCTACTACTACCTTCTTCTAACCGGATACGTTCACTTCCGTTTCCAAATCCGAACATCCGTTTGGTTGTCAGCACACCTGTCTACCGCCTTGTCAGCTAGCGTTCAAGCTAGCAGTAGGGACGTAGCCAGTGAGGGAAAGACCCACCGACCGACAGAACGAACGAACGGACGAGTATGTGTGCCTGCACAAACACACAACAAGTCGGAACGAGACGGTGACAACACGATCAGGCGGCACAACCGACCGCCAACACCGTCCTTGCATTGTGTAGCTTCCGCAGCCATACCCAACCCATATGGACCCTCATTTCTATCACACACTGGCAAATGCATTTTGGAATTATAAATAGACAAAGGTGTGTTTGTGTATATGTATATATAAATATATAAATTTGAGGTTTTTGCCGCAACGCCATCACTGTTGCTATTGCCACCGCTACAGCCTCTTGTGGTCTTTCTCGGCTCCCGTTTTTTCCCCTAGATGTGTTCAACTGCCGGCTAGCCTGATTTCAATAATCCGCGCCGAAACGCATCAACGTGACATGAACACAGAAACACTTACATACATACACATCCACCACCTGCACCGTGTCTCTCTCATGTACACTCAGAGAGAGAGAGAGAGAGGGAACACATATGGGCGCTAGAGATCACTGAATGCGATAACGTCACTCGTCTGCTTGACTGTCTGACCGGCTAACTGCCTTCCTTTTCGAAACAGGTCTAGCCCAATCTCCGACCCTGTGCGTACGGAGGACCATAGCGAGCCGTCACAGCCGCTTCCAAATTCCGCACTAATCCGTTCACCCCTTATCACATCACTACCACCACCACCACCACCAGCGTAATCACCATCAACACGGCACTGTCGTGTCAATCGACATGGCTTGGATAGTCCGTGTGTGTTTGTATGGGTGTGTTACTTACCGCATCACTCGCAACCAGCATGTAGCCAACCGCATTATATGCCCGGGGGTCGTCCTGCTGAACTGACTGTGTTACACAGCGCATTTGGCATGTGATGTCCACGTGGGATTCCGTGTGTGCACGTATACGCGCGAGCCAGCTCACTCAAGTGTACACCAATAAACGGACAGACAGTGAACCACACACACACACACATACATGTGCGTATATTCATGTAGTACCCAATCGTGCCAACAGTTGAATTCAATCCACTCTGCCTTCCACATTTTGTGCCCAGCCCCTGATCAACCATGATGATAGGACAAACGGAATAGGGGTGGTCAAATGTCCCTGCCGCGGGTTGGGTGTGGTTCAGGATGTGGATGAGATAGCGATCGGGCGAGACTTTAACTACCGCCACCCTCATCGAACCCATCATCATAATCATCCAGCGTATGTTGTCATATGCAACTCAGCACTGATCGGCTATTTCATCGATCGAACGGAGATGTGATCGACCTCCAATGGATCTTATTCAGTTCTCCAAGCGGTCTCCTTCATTATACCTTGAAGCGGACATTCTCTAGTGAAAAGATTTGACCTTTGATCGATGGATAAACGTATTCAGTAGAAAAGAATAGACTGAAATATAAAAGTAAGGTCAAAAGGAAGTTTTCCATCAGAAGAATCTAAGAATTCAACCTTCAGAATCAAGTAGTTTTATATCAATAGTTATCTATCTATCTATCTATCTATCTATCTATCTATCTATCTATCCATCTATCATCCTTTTTACTCAGCTTGCTTGTTTTATGGAACCTTAATTATCAAAATATTGATGATGTTGATGCGCGAAACATTTAGTGTGATCGGTGTCGAAGTATCGGTGTTTGGCTGTTTTCTTCTATAATTCTCTTCGCTACCAAACTCTTTTACGATTTTTATCTTTCTCCTATTTAAATCCCGTTCACAATTTGATCGTTAGCACACTGCTTGAAGGAAACATGTCTGTGCGATTTGATTTCCGGCGACATTCGACAATTCCACTGACCGAAAACTAATTCATCTATTGATCTTCCGTGTGGGATTCTACTTCATTCACTTCCGCCTCGCTGTAACTCAGTCTCCTTTGTCAACCGAATGCAAACTGATGTGAGTTGTCTCATCAACTTCGTTCCACCCCGTATTCAAAATACTACGGTCATTAGAAGACCATCACTAAGAAATCACATTCCAGTTTATTTTACGGTCACCATTTTCGATTCTGATTCACTCGCAGCTTGTGGAGTGGGCCCCAGAGATTGACCAGTACCATTTCAAATGTTGAACTCCAGGTGCAGTGCGACCGTCTTGTGCATCGGTCATTTATTTCTCTGGCCTTAACCTACCATTCTTCTCGACAGTGCAAATGCCACTTTGACAAATTGCAACTGTATGGGAGTTTTAGAGGATGTGATTTGTTTTTTTTTTTGATGAATTCGTCATGTAAATTAGGCGTGAGGTGAAAAGCTGGGAAGCACTGGACAGTTGTTTCGACCTGGTTAGGTCTCATCAGCAACAACGTGAATCCATCTACCCAACTGGAAATATATATATATATCATGTATATCCAAAGTGAGAAACGGCGGACGAGTGGGTAGTGTGCTTGCGTTCTACCTGCGAGGTCCCGGGTTCGCAGTCCCCAGTTGGGTCGATGGATTCCCCCACTGCTGATGAGACCCAACCAGATCGAAACAGCTATCCAGCAATGCTTCCCAACTTTCCAGCTCACGCCTCATTTACGCGATAAATTCATTGTATAAATTTCAGTTGTGTTAACGGTTTTCTCTTGTAAGCAAAAAATATTGCCCCATGACTTTAAATGGTATGGTTCGATCCCCAACATTGACAGAGATTATATGCACAAACTGACCAAACAGTCTTCCTGTACTCCTTGTCAACCATTGTACAAAATTCCTTTACCAACTGATCTTCAGCACTTTTACTATGGTCAAAAATGGTATGAAGCAAAATGTACAGAATCACGGTGATAGATTCGGCTGCGATAAAATCGAATCCAATGTGAAATATCCAGTTTCCATTCCCTCTCTCTCTCCATGTCGACGAACGATTTCTCTCTTGGTCATCAATAATCCACGCACTCAGTATAGACAACATGTTTGGCTTGAATTTTACTACCTCTGCAGACGGTACTTATCCACACACGCTTCCAGAAGTGATAACCAAATTTCTATCCCTATACATACACTACTGTAACAAATACAATAACAAATACAATATATACACAGATATTCTCACGTGGTTAGAGTGTACTCTGATACACCCATACGCGCATTTGGACCAGTGGAAACGAAATGTCGTTCTTCCAATTCGATTCCATTTTGCACCCAAAATTACTCATTCCCTCTCCTTCTCGTATCCACGTGTCCATTCTCTGCCCACCTCGTACTCACACGAAATCTGGAGATGCATACAGACTACTTGTCCAACGAGCGAGTATGCCTGCACCGACAGTCTGTAACACATAAAAGCATGCGACAAACGGGGCAACGAATAGTCTACCGATTGATCCGCATGCAAGTACTATACTCAATTTGTGGAATGCATCTGGAATTGTCTGTTCCACATGGTATACATGGTATCGCTGTTTGCACACACGAGAGAGCAGCACGGGTGTCCGCGCACACATGGATGGGTGTGGCTCGGGCAAATACAGGTCACGGTCCCCTGTAACTCCAACTCTTCTCTGACTGTGTTGAATAAGCAGCCCCAGACTGTGTGGCTATTGTTCCGCTAACAGGTACTCTTGATCATCCCTGCTCCGTCTGGTTAGTGGGCACTGTTCGTACCGCTTGGGTGTGAGGTGCACAACGGTGCATGCAAACGAGCGTTAGAGAAAGGCTGTGTGCCTGGGTTTGATGTGCGTGTGTCGTCGTTGTGCGGTATGGCGTGACCTGACTTGGTTTAGTGTGACGTGTGGTGGTGGTGGTGGTGGTGGTGGTATGGGTTACGAGTGTCTGTCCTCGTATACTGAATGCATTGTCCAGGTGACGAAGTCCTAATTGCAATGACCACCAAAGTCCGTATTCAATCTCACCTCCGAATTGTTCTCGAAACCCTTCCAAATTTTTTTCCCCATTCACCGAACCTCATCCCTTTCATTATGTCCTGTAATTTCACCCCATCCCCACCCCGATTCGTTTGTCTATCCTGTCTGCTAACCGAACTTATTCACATGTCCACCAGGTTGTCTCTATCCATTCAGTTTGGATGCGTGTAAGGCTGTACCGTTTTTTAGTCCCAGTTTCACTATTGTTTCGTTGTATACGTGCATTTCTTCCTCCTGCGCATTCGAGTCGAGGAATTGTGTGTACAGCGGCCAACAGTTTGTCTGGTTCGCTCAAACCCAGGTCCCGGATTCTCAATGCATTGCAGCCTCCATCTGTTACTTTCTCGAACCTCACGGAACGTTCGTGGTTGCACGCGATTCTTTGTAGCAGAAATCGTGGGGTCATTTATTCCGGTGTATGCGTGTGTATGTGTGTGTGTGTGTGTGTGTGTGTGTGTGTGTGTGTGTGTGTGCGTTTCCGAAATAAATAAATCGGTAGCAAGTGCTCTTTTGAGCTGGTCGTGCTGATGATGAGTGTTGTTGGTAGTGTGGGTTTTCTTGTTGTTGTTGTTGTTGTTGTTGTTGTTACCAGTCTTGCTGTTTTGGTGGTGGTGGTGGTGGTGGTGGTGGTAACCATAAGGATGGACAATTTGCATGTTTCTATTTACATTCTTTTATTGTGCCTAGTAGAGCAATATTCGACCAGGAGGGTGCTCACATTGCCAGTGCTTGGGAAAGAAACGACCGTCGTCTTCTAATGGCGGACAGCACACACACCGCTCCGTGCTCGAT
>UZAN01040510.1:0-34844 GCA_900618425.1 Echinostoma caproni
GATGATGATGATGATGATGATGATGATGATGATGATGATGATGATGATGATGATGACTCTATCACACAACACTCTCACGAAAGTCGATTTGCAGGGAAGGTTTTAATGTAATGTCGATCAGCATGAGTGCACACGTAAAGAGGATTGCGAGTAGGAATTTCTCCGAACTAAAATTACCGTAAATAGTATTCCATGTGGAACACATCTGACATGATAATATTTCTGTTTCAGTATACACTTGTACGTTGTATTATGCCATTTATTTGGAATATTTGTGTATGTGAAGAATAATGGATTTGAATCGATTATCTGATGAGTTCGCGAAAATGGAGTGTCAGCTAATAAGGGCTGGACAATTGTTTTTACCCATTTGGGCCAATTAGCAATGCAAATCAATCAATCTAACCGAGGATCAAACACATTTCCATCATATAAAGCTTAGTTCGCTGCATTTCAACTAATGCTTACTGCAGAACAAATCAGTTTAGATATCACAGGTGTTGATAATCTAACACGGTATCAATTCACTCTTCCGCTTACGTGGTTACCAAGGCAATGCCAGACTGATGTAGACCTTTTGCTGACAAAGCAGAGGCTTTCGGCGCTTGATTGCTATGGCCTCTGCAAATCTCAGCAGCCGTCCATTCGAGGTGGTGTAAACAACCCGAAAAGAAGTCCCGTGGTCGGCTTGGTGGCCAGTCTGCAGCAGATGGCGAGCAATTGATGATGCAGGTGTTCTGTGCGGCTAGTTTGATGGGCTGGTTGTTCGTGTAACCCACAATCCGATCGGTTCGGGTTCGTTTCATGCTGGTATATTATAGTATTTGGAATAGTATTTAAAATGGGATTCCAGAATTCGCGCNAAGAAGTCCCGTGGTCGGCTTGGTGGCCAGTCTGCAGCAGATGGCGAGCAATTGATGATGCAGGTGTTCTGTGCGACTGGTGACAATCTTTAGCTCAACCAGGAAATCATACACTAAGGAAGTACTGAGCTTGGCAATTAACTTCATTGGAGCGCATCAACAGTACCTATTCTTCAGCCAATCCGACCTCCCAAGTCCATCTATGTATTCTCAAAGCTTGCCTTAGAAATATATGCGGTCATTCATTTATTTTTAATCAAAATAAACCAACAGAGGCATATCTATATATTGACAGTGATGTACACCTATCTTCAACAGAAACTGATGGATGATTTACGCGTGTTTTGCATCCCCAAATGAAGTAATATTTTTAAACTGTTCAACCGATAAATTATCACAAATATTTAGTGATAGCATTTCATACCGTTCTGTTTTGTGCACTATAAAAAGTTCACTCAAATATTCAGAAAGGAGGCCGTAATTGATTTATGACGGCCAAACTACAAATATGAGATTGCTGGTATGGGGGTGAGTAATCAATTCACGATCAATAGGCAAATACTCCATACCTATCAACCATAATCCACACCGCACGTCACCAGCCTAGTTCTTATATTCAAGGCCGATGTTCGTTCGAAACCTACGATGCATCATTTCTCGGTATTTCACTTTTTTCCGTTAGGGGGGAGGGGCAGTTTTCCCGGCTGAGTGAAAACAAAATGTGTTGCACACACACATTCAGACAGATTTTTGATTTTATGAATAGAATGGCTTAGAATGAAATTATCGGACAGAAAAGAATGAATACTGTATTTCCTCACAATAGCGGACACTGATGTTACTCCGAAACCATACAAAAACAACACAAATATATATCACGCAAAATGCACATTTCCACTAAATTTTATTCATCATTTATGAAGGTCCCGGAATCAGTTTTTGCTTATTGCTTACACTGCCATCTAGTCCGTTTAGTTGGGTGTCTGTTCGGCACGGGAAGTTGCCAGTGAAGTTTTGGTGGAACGCGATTCAAACCGCTGTACAATCGAACGACAAATATACCAAATAGCGCAAACAATATTGAACACAGTTTGTCTATTTTAAGGTGAAATTAAGTCATTTTTTCCCGGTAGACCGTAATATATGTAGCTTTTTCCTATCAAGAAAGTAAACAGTCTGGTGGAGTTAAGAACCACCTGATGTTTGTTCGCTCCCATATCGTATGGCTGATCATGCAAAATTCTAAATCAAAATCAAGTGCCTATCTGTGTTCAAAATAAATTTTATAACTATTTGAACCGTGTGAAACGAAATGGGTTTACCGGCCATGCAATGTCAAACGGTTAATTATAAATTATTCAATACATTTACTATTTTTAAGAATGCAGAAACTGTTGACCTTTGTTTTTTGTTGGCGGAAATGAACGAGCGATTTTGATTTCATATGTTTGATTGAATTCGATTCAAAGTGAGTTATTTTTCACATGATGCCATTTTTGTGCATAAATTCTGGAGTTCAGTATATAACACCTCGGAGATCAAACAGTTAACTTAAGTGTCTCGCTTTTGACACACTGTTAAAATAAACATCAATAGAATGTAGGGATCGTAACTGTACTAAACTATGGAGAACCGTTGTACTCTAAGAAACATAGAAGGGAAAATTCGTTTGAAGAGAAAAAGATGGTATCCATATATCCAAGAGCTTAACGATCAATGTATTGATTATTATAAAACAGGAAAGTTTGAGGAGCTTAACCAAACGTCTGAATCTGAAAGTAACGTTACTGTTGAAGCTGGGTCAATTTTTCTTGTTTAGAATTCCAAGATAACAGTTAGAAATCAAGGGTGTGACTGGTGAACCGAATGATTGTTTTTGATTCCTTAAATTGTTCGGTAAGGAAATTAAAAATTGATAAATTTGAGGTAAAAATAGTGCCTGATTTTGGAAATAATCGTTCATGTACATTTGTTTTTTATCGCAAATTATGGTGCATAATCTACCGTTACAAAAAGTAATAATAATAAATCCCCACGTATTCTTCAAGCTACAATTGACAAGTGATTAGGCTTAAAAATATTTCAGAAATATCAAATGTTTGCCATGACAAAAGTATCATTGTGTTGAGGTGGTTATTTCTTACTTGGTGCTTACTTTCATATTCGGTGTATGATCTAGCAATAGCGATTTTTATCAAATACATTAGGCTTCTAAAGTGGCCTGGTTTGAATTGAGAACGTTACTTTCTCCGTAATTCGGATTGCATAATCAGATGCGTTTTTGTACTACAGAGCAGATTTTTCAACACGATCAATAAATGAATCGCAAGCATGTTATTTTGCTTAATGATGTCTCTGAGATTCTCGAGAGCAGTGAGTATCACAAACCGAAATCCATTCAGTATGGAACAATTTACATACATTTTTCTGCAACAAGCCTCGTTGAATGAGAAACGGTTAGCACGTGAAAGGTGATCAACTGAAATCAGGGGTGAAGATAAAATGTTAGAAAGATATTGTTGTGATTGGGTCTTCTGAGTTTTTACCCTTTTATTATATCCGATTGCTGAGATTCATTCTGATTTACCCCTCGTCATCATTTGGGCACTTTCGGGGGCTGAACGAGGGTTTAGGTAAATTCAGCAATGCCGATCGTACCACCAACACCGAAGATATCACTACTTCTGTAGATAAAAGGGTTGCACGAACATTGCTCAGCTGGGAAAGAAGAAACGGCACAATAATGTTTACTGTCGTCTTGGTTTCAGAGGTTCATTCACGTCTTCATTTACACTAGAAACGGATGACTAACCAAGTCAAAATTGCCTCCTGTACGGTACCGCCAGGTTGAATGAAGGTGTGGTATACCATATAAAATACAAATTGTAGCAAGATTGATCTGTCTGTTGACTTCTGCCTAGAAACACTCATTATCTTACAAACCCAAGGTCGGTTCTGAAGTGAGGAAACTTGTTTAGTGCAAGAATGACATTGAAAGTGAGTTAATAGGGTTACATAGTATAAAACTGGGACCCTGAAATAACCAAATCACGGGTTTATAAGGGGCTTTGAATCTGTCGGCAAATAGTTCTCCAATTTTTCGCATCTTTTCTTGTGACAGTTTTAAGTCCACTGATCGGCGTTTGGGATTGGTTCTTCCTTTTGAATATTGTGAGAATCCACCAAATGCTATCTCTCACGATTCGAGTTATGTGAGTAGTATCTTGCACTTTTCGCGATAGATTTTCAAACAATCTTGGAATATTGAAGTGTTCTTTTTCGATCTCAGTTATTTTCTACAACCCAAATAAATTGCACACTTTCATTATTCACTCCTAATTTTATAGAAATCAGTAACATGTTACGTGTGAACTCACCTTCGATGAGGGTGAGCTTGTTCGCAGATTACTGTCACAATCAAGCGATTTAACAACATATTTGTATTGAAGCACTCCAGCAGATTCTAAGTGCTGGGTTGTTTCACTCTAGAATAATCACAGGTTTCTCACGAAAATCGTCATTTAATAAATCCCTGTAACTTTTATTGATTGCTCAATAAAATGATTATGGTAGGTACAACAAAGGCTACAGTCTGGCAGGCCTAATCGTGTCAAATCAATCCAAATCCTTATAGGGAACCTGGTTTGATAGGACGTTTTCCGATCCGAGTTAGCAGATAGACAAATGTTTCTCTTAACTGAGTGATAATCATTGAGTATGACATCTGAGCAAACTAAGATTGACAATTCAGTTCAGTCTGAGTGCGAACTGATCCCGCACAGTGGAACACACACGCATACGAGATTTGTAGTTCCAGTCGCCCAGAGCCCAATGGATGTGTACTAATACTCAAAAGCTTTAACAACCGTCAAGCCCCTGTGTGTGGGGCTTATCCAATTTACGGTTGATTAAATGAACTTGGGATTGTACTCAATGATGAAGTATGAAGGATAGTCAGTTGAAAATCTATATAACTCACCCAACATACGTACTCATACGTTGTAGGCTGAAGGAAATCGGATTGAAAGTAACTTGTCTTAGATGTATTTTAGTTCACCCTATGGAATTCTACGCATCGATTCCACCATGTGCCTTCTAATCGAGATCTTGACGATTCCATTTGTTTCACATTTAACTAGATTTCAGAAACTAGACTCCTTAGATTGAGTAGCGTATGAACCAACAGCATTCCATTAAAAAAGAACGCGTCAATCTGAGGACATGGAAAGTGAGTATGTGAATGAGTTGCTGTCAAAGAAGCGGGAGCAGTGGAATTTCCGATAGGAACATACCACCTTCTTCAGAAACGTCTGTTGCCTAACCGCCGGTAATTTTGGTCTAACTGGAGCACGTACTTGACCTCAATGGGTCAGATACAGGAAATCTCGATGAGAAGAAGGACAAGCGTAGCGTTTAAATGGTTCACGCATGACCTCGAACGAACCATTCGACCCTGCTGGCAATAAAAGTCTTTCACTTAAATAAGGTGCCCAATTGAAACTTTTTGTTCCTTAAGCACTGTATACAATTCGATCCCACCAGGGGCTACTGAACTTTTCACAGTCAGCACAAAAACTTCAAATCTACCAAAAAAAACATCAGAACAATAGAACCCAGTATATTGTGAAAAAATTGACTAAATAAAAATCATTTCGAAAACGATAGTAAAACTGTACGAATTGTACGTGATTGATGATATAGAAATCTACTTTTTGCTGATATTTCGGATACTCAACGTAGCCAGTGGTACCTGTATAAGGCTGGAGTAATTTTCTGCAGCGAAGAGGTTATTTATTGTAAAATGAATATTGCATGTTCAATAATCCCTTGGAACCCCTACAAAAACGTATCACCTTTCTCAAAAGTTAACGATTTTAGCGATCCGCTGCACATCTACTCACTTATTCGTTCAAACCATGAATACGAATACTCATACACTGTCTCATTTCCTTTCCTATAATGTACCAAAGAAGAATTTCATTTGTTTGTAAGTTAATTTGGGACAATCCCTCTGACTTTAGTTAGATTTAACTCTGAGTTAAAGCAACACATTAGAATATCACCTGTTTACAATTGCTCCTTGTATTCAGCATCCTAAAGACTGGAAGAATATCTCGCTTGTGAAATGTTTACCCTAAATGAGAACTTCAAGAACTTAGTGTTAGTAAAAAAGGCAAATTTTCAGCAGTTATCTCACTCTTCAGATTGCTTCTTGTGAATTTACTGGTATCGTTGTTTCAGAAATCAAACTCACATCTTATTTATTTTCAAACTTATGAATTAGATTAAAAACACCTCGCACCATTCTGGTACTAGATTTTGTAAGTTGTAATTTCATCACTTGAAGAAATACTTCCACATTCATTCACTTCTTATTCTTCGCCATTGTCATTACCTGAATGTAAAAGTGCTGCATCTTTCTCAAAACTTGAAATTCGTTATTTTTTTTTTAACTTCACTCCATTTATTCTGATTGGGGTGCCCTGCTCTTCACAGGCACCCCATCAAAACCCATCAGGATTCACTTTTCCAGCCCCAGCAACAGGGGGGGGGGGGTATGCGAGTTCAATTGGTGCGGTTGAAAGCTACGATGAATAAACGGAAGTGGATTTATTAGTATGATCACATGTGAGATTTGACTAGGAGTGCCTCTTCAATAGCTACCACCAATAATTGACTGGACATTACAGTACAATTAGTATTTATTACCAGTTTTTATAGTAGAATTCAAATCGACTTCATTAAACTACCTCATCGTACTCCCGTAAAGTAGTAGTAGGTGAACAAATGATTGAATATTAAAGAAAATTATGACTAGATCTGGATCGGGTCTCTGTACTGAATAATCATGGATCACAACCGAAAACCAAAACACTCTTGTTTATATTCAAGATCTCTGTATTACACCGGGACAATCCAGAACAACGAGCTGAGGACAAAGTGAATGTCGACAGAAGAATATCAATCCAATTGTACCCGTCAATATTCCAACACCCTTATTCAAGTCTTCATGCGTTAATCTAATAAAATTCATTGAGTAAATTGAAAATATTTATATATATATTGCTTATAACCGTTGCGACACAAAACCCAATAATGGGGTTCAACGTAAAATAAAAATAATCGCCGGGAATCATTTATTCAGTTGTAATTGGAAAAGCTACAACAAACAACTTATCGTTTTACGCACAAACGGGTTGCACCAACGGTTGCATGCAAGTTACGCCATCGCTTTTGTAAAGGGTGGAGTGGTCCACTGTCAGTCATTGAAGTTTCAGAAATTAAAATGTTTTTACCGACGCGAATACGTTAGTTCTGCGAAAGGACAACAACTTAGACAGTGAATGGGTTGGCGGAGATCGTCACATATTTTTCACTTTATATTTTAAAACCTGTGTAAGCTTATAACGTTACATTGAGGTCATCCATAATCACAGTTACATACCAGAGATGTCGAGAAATGAATGATTTGAATACATAATAAATACTGAAACCTAATCCAGTCCTTCAAATAATTCTCAATAAAATTCAGTTGTATTTAAGCTTAGTTACTAATGGCGAGCCGATAAATTTTGTTCAAAAGATATTTCGAAACCCGTGTTCAGTATGATTAGGAACAACATAAACCGCCCCGGATTTTCTAATTTTCAAAAGAAAAGACCATAACGCATTACTGCACGATGATTTGATAAAAGAACCATGTCGTTTTACCCCTCCTTCTTTTTGTATGCCTAGTTGTATTTTACTTTTCTGTTTTGCGATGCTAAAGCCCTGCAGTAATTCACCACGTTAAGATACGGCGAAATAATCCTGGACATAAATCGTGCAATATTATGATATCGTCATTTCTGTTGATATTGTTGTGGTGAAAGGCTTGCTCCCAGTTTTCCCATTCTGCGCTAATTTTGTTGAACACTGGCTTCTTATAAACAAAACCGTACTATTACACATTTAATAGTTCAACCAGTATTATAAAACACTTCATTATTAGAATTTTTTAGCGTTTCACAATTGCAACATGACCTCATTTTAACATTTGGAACATGCCGGATAATCTAAATTTTCCAGATGGTAGTGCGTTTTTGTAACTTTGTAAACAATTAAATAATCTGAGAGATAAAGACACGAAAATACGCAGCTTTAGTAAATCGAAGAATTCGTGATGCAGTTATGTTCAATGATGGAATAAGAAACGAATGGTAACTCGACCTGTAATTTGAAGCATCTAAATCGCCATTGAGCATTGCACTACTCATGAGTAAACGAGCTGTGAAATAATTTGTTAATACTGGATTTTCTACAAGGTATTAGGTGTTAACAATATTGCTGTTGGAGATCACATACTGTTACAACTTCTTTATATTATTCGTTCATAAGAATCGTCAGTTATTTAACTTTCAGCTCTACGAATCCTTTACTTGAAAAGGTAGCCATGCCAACTAAGTCGAAATATATGAATCTAGGTGTACCAGGTGCTCAGTTCGAATCAGTAATCGCCATGGGTAGCAGCGACGAAGAATAGTTATCAATTATAGCGGGAAGATTTATTCACACGGTTGAAAATGCCCTGAGAATGGAAAAGAAAAGTACACGATTGCTTATGAAAGTATTATCATAAGTTGTTGCGCAATGGTTGTCTTATCATTGAGTTAGTTCAATTATGAGACCGGAAACGTCAATTCTATTGGCTTCTAATCTTCCGTTATATACTGAAAGTTCTGGTGCATAAATATCTCCATGGAGGTAATAGTTAAGTGCAGTTGGATAAAATTCGTTTCCTAACACGTTTTTGTTCGATAACCTATATAATGAAATGGCTTTGATATTATCTCATTGAGGGTAGATTTCTCAAGCAGATAGAAAGGCATTTTCACCAAGGAACAATGTCAGTCTCGCTGCATGTTCGATAAAATTAAAAAAAATGGTCATGCTACAAAAGACGATTCTGGTCTCTTGAAATTCATTTTTTTAATTTCTAATCTATTTGAACTCCAGTACATAGCTGTTTTGCCATCTTGCTTCGGGCTCGGATGCCCACAATCTTTAGAATTCGGTTGCTCTATCCTTAACTGTTTTTGATGATGCAGAGTTGTTGAGATCAAACAAGTTAGAACGTATTTTTATCAATTCCTGATTAGTTTAGTCGATGAAAAATTGTTCTAATCACCTAGTTACAATCTTATCGTTAGGACGCTTTTCCGTATCGTTTTACACATGTCATTTTTGCAGGATATTCCATCAACAACGTAAGGGACAAATTTATTGACGGAATAATCTTTTTTTGTTTACTTCAGTAATGGTAAACTAGAATTGTCTGTAAATAAAACGGCCACTGGGGAATTGTCCGAGTGATGATGTTTTTCTGGGTCATCTTTTTCATCTTGCTTTCTTTATTCTTTTTTCCAAGGAAAAGATTCATAAAATGGACGATTATAAGCAGGGTTTTTCTCTCTTTTCAACTGTGACCCACACAGGATTGTCAACGTATCATCTAGGGGACAGCACAGTTTACCCGGTCATTATAGGGAACCGATAAATTCAATTCACGGGGTAACGACAGATTATATATCATCTTCCACACAATATCAGTCAGCCGTCACTCTCCTTCCAGTGTTGTCCAAAGCCATGGAATGTACTGTTGCAGATTGTGTAATGGATCATCTGGAGAAGGATGACTTACTATCCCCAGCCCAGCACGGGTTTCCAAAAAATCGTCCATGTGCAACTAACGTGATTTTGGCTCGAGACGATTGAACTCATGCTGTAGACCGAGGCAAAGGGGTAGATGTTATTTACCTGGACTTCTCTAAAGCATTAAATAGAATAAATCATCAAATACTGATACGGAAGCTGAATATCTATGGAATCGGTGGACTCGTACTTGGCTGGATCGAGGAGCTCCTTCGCCTACGTACAATGTCAGTTCGTGTTTCCGATTCACTTTTTGATCCAATAGATGTCAACCGTGGGGTTCCACAGGGATCTATTCTAGGCCCACGTCTTTTCCTTGCCTTTATAAATGATCTTCCAGACGTCCTCAGACCACAAACTCTGCTGTTTGCAGACGATGCCAAAATATGGAGAACAATAACAAAACCAGAAGATTCATTTGATCTCGAGAACGTTATTCCTACACTCTAGGATACGAAACTGTGTCTCATGCTCCATCCGAGAAGGATCTGGGAGTAGTCATTCGCGCAGACTTGAGGTGCACCACAAACTGTTCCATGGTATCATCTATGGCGGCAAAACAGGTTGAAATGTTCAAACGTGTTTTTGGATCGTTTGAGCCGGCTTTGTTTCCACGTCTGTTAGCCACATATATCCATCCATACACCGAGTACTCAATTCAGGCCTGGAACCCATGGCTGCCGCGAGATCGGAAGGCACTTTAACATCCACAGAGAATGGCTACCAAGATGGTCAAAGGTCTACATTCCAAAACCTATGGCGAAAGATTACAGCTACTGGGGCTATACTCGTCTTAATATCGTCAAATCAGAGGCGATATTTTACTGTATCGGATTTTCCAACAGCCCAAACATCCATGTAGATCTCATTTGGTCTTATCAACCAGTGTTCAACTCAGAGCGCATCGACTAAAGTTGGCACTCTAAAAGAGCTGTCTCGACTGTAAGTGCCATTCGTTTGCAGTCAGTGTGCAGCGAATGGAACTCTCTACCACCTCACGTGGTCTGTGCACCACAATTAGTATCTTTGAAACGTCAGGTTGATGCTGCTCTGGCAAACGTTCTGTTTCAAAACCCAACTACATAATATATTCTCCTGTGCTCTTCAAAAACATTACATTGCTATTTTACTTTCATGGACTAACTGTAATCTTGTGAATCGTGTTCTGAACTAAAGTGTAAACACCCTATGGGATTTGATAAGCGAAGTCTTTGTAAGTGATAAGATTATTTTGCAATCAGATCGTTTTTCGGTCACGATAACACGTTACGGTAAATGATAATAATAAGGTAATTTTTACACGGGCTCCTCTTTTGGGGTCAACCGAGACCAAATGTCTTTCAACATTCACAGTCAAATGCGGAAAAATAAACTACCTGCATCTTACAAGTATTGTTACCATTATTCTCTTTTGCTTCAAAAACAAAAGCTCATCACAGGTTTTGATCAGATTTGTAAAACCTAAATTCGATTTCAACCTTTCGCCGGGATTGTTAATTTGCTTGCAAACGTTTCATCACCAGCTGAGGTGAAATCTTCGGTATCTGGCGTGTCACGGATCCGCCCATACCCGTTCGCTTATATATGTTCCCCTCCACCGACTACTTTCCCTCCTTTCTAAAGAAATCAACTTTGTTGGCCGTTGAACCGATGCGAGGGAGTAAGATTATTGTGGGGTTGTTCTTCTGTGTTGATTATGGTTTTCGTCCCTTCTGAGGTCATTCTCAAAAAACCTCCATCTGTTTAAAGATCATGTGCAAATCGATGAAAATGATAACTGAGGTCCTCCTTCTCTCCCATCGCGGATCACACATGATGAAAAACGAATCTTTGTCTTTTTATGGGCGGCAACTTCAGTTTCAGAAATATCACAAACACTGAATGCTTGGGAGAACTAAAATAAATTCACAAATCGCCCAAGGTCCTTGAAGATGCCAAACAAACCATCCCACAAAGAAACGTCCCAGCTCCATTACCCAGAGAAGAATTTAAATAGACAGCTATTTGAGGGGATAAAGAACCTAAAACACTGAAGGTGAACAAAAATATCGTCGTTCTCATGGCAGATAAATGACTAACCGCTGTGCTCATGGACAAAACTGACGACATTCAAAAGAGTAAGGAACTACTTCAAGATGCATATATGTACCGCCGAATCGACAAACAACATTCCACAAAACCGGGAAAAAAAATCAACACCATATTGAAACGACTGGAAAAACTGCATCAAACAACCGCAGCACTAGGGAACAAAAGTCAAAAATTCCGTTATCTACTGCCGAAAGTACAAAGAAAAGTGATTCCCCCGAGACCAAACGTCTCCATTCCAGGAACAGCCACAAGTTATAAAATGAATTATGTAAATGACTAAAGCCGTTCATCGCAGGATAAAAACAGAGCGTGATGAAAGCGAGGTAGTTCTTAGACAAGCACAAAGCTGTCAATATCCCAAAAAATGAGGTGATGGCTTTCTTCGCCTTCACCAATTTTATCACTTCAATCTACTTGCACCCGGCAATATCCATGTTGCGGTAGTTGATACATGAGCACTCACCTAATTAACGAATGAAACCAGTTGCCATCGACAAACCCATGAAATCGTGCATGAAAAGTACTTCAGATTCGAGGGCGAAATCTATGCACAGCTGAAAAGGATATCAATCAGATTATCAATTTCTGTATTCATAGCCGAAGCCGTTATACGAAGGCTGGCGAGAGGTGTTGTGTTAGGAGCCTGTTCGGAAGAATCCAAGCTAACTGCAACACTGACACACTCGAGAAGAAAGGAGACAGAAGAATCGCTCGCAATGGCTACACCAGTGACGTTTTAAAAATAAGTTTGACCTAAAGATTAAAATGAACAACAGACGATGAATCGGAAACAAGAAAAACAAAACAAGAAGTTAAAAGACCTTTCGCCAATGACAGCAAAACTGCCAAGGTCAGACGGAATCCAAGTCGTCCAGAAACCAAACGCCTGCCTACGGACAATTCCTTCATAACAAAAGGAAAAATATTAATACCAGAGCAATGTTAACTACAAAGTGATCTGCAAGGACTGCACAAAAGACCGTATCAGATAAACCGGAAGAAAAGCAGTAAAAGGGATCCCTGAACATTGACTGTTAGTTAGAAGGCATGAATCAAAATCGCTGATTTCCATCCACGAAGATCACGAAGAACATCAGATCGACTTCGAACCAGTGAAAATCATCGATGTAGTTTTGTCAACACTAGGTAAATGTTTTCGGTAAAACAGAACCTTATCCAGCTGTGTTAAGTTCCCCATTTGAAATCTCGACAGAAATATTCTGAGGTGCCAAATGTTTCTCTCCCGGACAATCTTTAAAATGTCGCCTCAAAATAAGGTTATTGTAGGTGTGCTTTTCATTAGAAGAAATTCAGTTACACTGGACGAAGCTGGAAAATATGACGGACGTTGTGCAACGTCGGAAAGTACCATCATAATTCGTGTTATTTTCTAAACAGGCCCTACAGACCGCGTGGACGGGAATCCGATCGGAGCCCCATTTCGAAATACAGAGGAAAAACCTCGGAAGTGTCGTTACAACAAAGAATAACCTACAATATAGTGAATTAACTTAATATCTCGCATGATGTATTCAAGTTTTGATGACGCCAAATGACATAATACATCGCACGTTAAAAAAAGAATCATTGAAAAGTTCCCGAATTGAACTTAGTCCACTTTCATTTCTCTATACGGCCCTATATTATTGACAGATATTTTTGTACAAATGAATTGTACAATGAAGTGTTCACGTTTGTTTCTCCCTTATATATGAACATACGTGTAAGCAGTCAAAGACGAAGGCACGAAAACAAGCGTGGTCGCCATCTTGCTTATTTTTATATTCTTCTACCTTCTTACTTCTACTCAGAAATATTGGACGACTACTTGTGATTGTCCCAAAAGATATTTATTTACCAATCCAGTAGATGCATGCCCAACAGACGATCGCTCAATAACCAAATCTTATCGCATTCAAATGCTGTGTATTCCCTACGGTGGGAGATGTGTACGAAGATTCCGCTACCTATGGCTATAGATTTTAGTTACCGAAGCTCCTGTTAAGATACAATTGCACCGCAGTTATATGGATTAACTTGTGGTAACGTGAGAACTTGTGTGTGAAATATGCAGCAATTATCTGGTTAATTAATCAATTAATCATAGTTAAATTATATCTAGTTTGATTTATCAAGCGCAAAACTCAAATATTTGGAGAATTATTATTTGCTTTTGCTGGGATGATAACTCAGGCAAATTTATTCAAGTGTAACTAAGAAGCTAAACAACCCCCAGATTTATTTGATAGGAAATGCCATCGTATATATCGGACAGAAAGGTTAAAAAGCAATTGGCTCAAAACGTCGTCAACACACAAAACATATTTTAGGTTCTTAATGATTGAGCATTATATACTACTTATTCACTAATATCCGTTCCAATTTTAGTCTCTAGCGGTAGTGGTTTGTGGGTAGCTAGACAAGTTTACATTCGTATAATAAACCTCCTATTACAAGCAACATACTCAAAAGCAAAAGGAATTGTGCCCTCTGGTTGAAACGTTCATAGCTTGATCTAAATGTAACAATTGTTCACCACAATAGTATTTGTTTCCTTTTTGTCTAGCTAACATAAAGTGTGATTGAACCCATCAGACCTCCTTGAGTCCTTCAAAACATTTTCAATGTATTGCATAAAAGTGACTCGGGTGAAAACAACAACGGCCGGTGTAATCAAATCATTGATTGGGAAAGTTGGTCACGGTATAGAAATAGTTATTGAAACTCCGGTTACAACAGCAACCATGGTAGCGTCATGCAGCACAAGCAAATGAAACATTATTTATCCATAGTATTATGAGACCTGGATGTTACATTTTAGTAGCAATGCAAAGTGAACGAAACACAATTCACCTTACATGGGTCTTTTAGTTTGTACTTTAGCAGCCTAAATTCGATTTGTTGACTCGTATGCTTCACTGGCCCTGTGTGTACTTACATATCTCGAAGAACGCAGTAGGAGTGCACAAAGTCCATGTCGGTGAGAACAAACCACTAGAGTTTGGGTATCATAATTTTATGGAAGTATGTACTCAAAATTTGTTTCAAATGTACTTGTGCGAAAGCCATATGCGTAGAGGAATGTCTTGATCTCCCCAAAACAACTGGCAGACATATCTATACATTCAGCATGAAGTTTACCAGATTCATTTGTAGACTCGCCAGTGAGTGAATAGCAGAATAGATTGTACGCCATCAAAGCTTCATCATACATACTGTGACAGAAAGGAAGACTGAGACAAAACTTTCCGGGTACGCAGTACACGGGTACGAGGTGCAAGGAGAATGTGAATTGTAATCTATTGTGAATTTTCTTCGGTGACTGAAAGTCACAGATCCAAATATCAATACAACCGAACACACCTCACAAATCATAATGGTAGCTATATTCGGACTGCAAGGATAGAATTCACTCAATGTCATTCCAAGATGATGATTTTCTACGACTGCAAATGTGATTTAGAGCAGCAGAGGCAGAGTGTTGATCATGTACAAGCAGCCTTTGGTAATTACGCAACTTCAAGAATCACTGTGTTCTAAAATGTCCAGAGCATGACGCGTGGAATCCGATACTAGTCACCAAAAGCTGCAGTGGAGGCGTTTATTGAACTGGTCGAAGAGTTACGCGCTTCGGCATGGTACAACTGTTTCACCAAATGGTTTAAGCACATGGAAATGCGCATGAACATTGGTGGAAAACAGTTCGAGAAAATGTGATGCTTATCTTTGAGCAACAAGAAAATGTTTTTGTGCACCCGAAAACTTTTTGATCAGCCTTCGTATTGGTATGCATTTATCCATTCATTCATCATTAGATAACCCATACCGACGTTTGGCCCATAAAACTAGCCCTTTGATATTTTCAATTCCCACAAAATTTCTTGAACCTGTTTCATTTTCCTCGAAAGATAACATTTCATACTAAAGTAGTGGACACTTATGAAACATTTATTGCATATGAACAGGAAAAACAAAATAAAGGATAAATACACTCATGCTAACCCAACACTGTATAAGAATAACGATGCCCCAAAAAACTATCTTCAGATCACACTCACTTCATTTTCTTCGATTAATCTGTGTTGCGAATCAATTTGACAACACTTTGCCCAAAGCATACGCATTGTTTCGCAAAATACTAGTAGAAAATTAAAACGGTTTGAATTCTCAACATCTAAACAAATGTTTATGATGTCAAAAGCCTGTTAATTTATGTATTCATTGGTCTTTAAATGTACATTCAGTGGTACTTAAAACGGTGATTTACATATTAACAAGAGAAAATTTCCCTTATTTATCTAGTCATCCAAATGAAACTTTGATAACTAATTCTACGACTATGTGGAAGCAATGAATTGCCTACGGGGTGCTACCTCAAGTACATATTAGTCGTGGTATAAACAATGACAAGAGGAGGAAAATACCCATTGTTAGCTGAAGCCATTTACCGCGGAATAAGTCTCTGCCTATTACGTCAATTCGCTGGCCTCGTCTATTGCTTAGTTCATGCTAGCAATAGTAGCACTACATTTTGGATTTATCATGATTTAAAAAGATTTAAAAATGATGAAAGTTTTGCTGGTCATTTGGATCCAAAAAGATTTATCACCCTTTGATCAACCCAGAATATGAGGGTGGATGAAGTCATATTTTCAGTGATCAATTGAACTTGCCTTACAATTACGAGGGATCACAGAGCGTAAAGCACTGATCTTCTTTGTTCATACCAAAACGAGTGAAAATTATTGTGTACAATCACTCAACCCCTGTCTGAACGCAACTATGTTCAACGCCTATCGAATGTGAACGCAAATGAGAGCAGAACATTATTGTTTTTCCTGTAAGCACGAATCATGTTCTGTCTCACGAATGATTTAAAACGCCCAGAGATCAACCAATTCCAGCCAAAGTTCATAAGCTAACTAAACATTCAGAGATTCGATTTTGCGTTTAGTGGTTNTTGATGTATTATTATTATTATTATATCATGGGTATAACGTAGTGCCTTGTGTTGTTACTCACAAGTGAGACCAACGGCTTTTGTCCAATCTTACACACCCTTTAAATTATTTGATCTACAAAGTTGGTTCATAATGTGAATTTGGATCGTTTTACCAACCTGAGTAATTTACCACCAATTATACCTGCCACAATTGTCAAAAATGTCAAAAGATGCTTGTACTATTTATTCATCATTTGCACTATACCTCTTGTGGTACGTTAAAGATATAAAGCTGATATGCCAATTAATCGAAATGTTCCAAGGATCCGTGCTCCAGCATCAAATTGAATATTCATTCTTTCTTTGTCCTTCAAAACTCATGCAATAAAACCACTAAACAATTTATTGCGGTTCAAGCGTTGAGCATTAAGATAAGCCTTGATTCTGTATTCTCAATTCGAATGAGCTTACTGTTTGGCTCTTATAACGTGAAAACTGTATGTTTCCGTTCTGTATTAACCAAAAATAAGGAAAACATCATATTCAAGTATCCCCTGTGTCTCGTTGCTTTACGTTTGTATGTCTGCTAACAAACAAAGTTACGAACCTGGTTACTGTGGAAAGGTTTAGTAGTAAACTTTCATACCGTTTTGCAATCTGAATTGTATTCATTCACTTACGATCCCGATTTGGCAAGTAAATCTTTCTGAATGTCATTTTTCAGTGAGTTACGTGATTTAAAAAAATACCCCAGAATTTCATTTGTCTCATAAACGACGACAAAACGCCTGGTAAATTTGGCACTTCTTGTATATGTGATTCAAATTCCGATGCTGTTCAACAAAATATCCTACGCTTTACACCCGGAATATTAGGTCTGTGAAGTTATATTTGTTCAAGCATGAATGCCTTCATTTTTTATCGAGAAACATACTTAGCCATCCGATAATTGCGAGTAGTAGTGTGGAATAGGTGATATTTTTATTTCGTTTCTGTGCGCAAGTAGGAGGTGATAAACCCAACCACTTTCTCGATAAGCAATAAACAAGGGTTTTCCCTTTCGCATTACAGTTCTTCAGAAGTGCATACCCACCGTCCTGTCCGGTATTCGATAGGTAACGTGTTATCCCTTTGTTGCTGTCGGGTCAGAATGGCTGACTGGCTGTCACCGTAGAAGAAGTTTCAGCAAACTGTGATTAATAAATTTGGTCAGTTTAGCTCTAAACTGGTTGGTACAGAGTAACACAGACACACTACTTCCATGCCATTGACCCATAACTCAACTTCTGGACGAGATGTTGGGTATGCATTGATATGAGCGAGCTAGAGTCTGATGCTCTCCGAGTGTATGGTCACCTGAATCGATTAAGCATTGAAGGTGAAATCTGACTGGTTGTCAGCCCAAAGAAAACCGGTTAACGTCAGCATTTCATTCAGAAAGCATAAACTAGTAATCTTTAATTAGTTATGCATTATCATATAATGCTTTACGTGGAGCGTTTCTTTTATGCCCTCACTGTCAGCACTCAAGCCACGAACGATGAGAGTCAAGATTAAATACTCATGTCTCAGTCAATGATGGATCTGATTAAGTCAATGACACTAATACAAATAATTCAATGTTTTTTCAATTGGTCACAACGTGAGTGACCAAGTCGGAAAAGTAATATCTCAACTTCTATATCTGTAAATCCTCATGAACTGAGCAATACCATTCCTGATTGATGGCCACCGTTTTGTTTTCGACTCAAACGAGAAACTGGTAGATCCTAGGGAACAGGTATAAGATTACCTTTTTGTGGAAAACAAGAATCATCTGATGGAGTTTACATTTAGTTTGATCGCAGAATAGTTTTATACAGGAGAACAAGGTAAAGAATAGCAATCCGAATTTCAAAAACGTTTGGTAACTCAATAAAAGTACGTCATGTCATTTAGTGTTGGTATAAGACACCCTGTTGGGCGAGACACAGACAACCTGGATTCAACTTAAGAAAAGATCAACATGGATGTAGAGTCAACAACTGTTGTACATGTGAAACAAAAAAACACATTCCAAAAGATTTTCAAATATTAAAATGAAATCCTCCCCAATTACACATTCTCTAACCACCCAAATCAACATCACAGATCTCGGTAGACCTTTCTCCGTTCTTTCCAATTAAAATCAAATATGCACCGATATGCAAAGAGTCACAGAGTCACCCTGTCCTGTATAATGACGGAAAGTAATGTGATTTGCGTAACACAACCGTGGAATCACAGAATGCATCACCAGTTGGAGTGAAGTCCATCGTCGGACAGAGATCTATGAAAAAACAATTTTCATTCCAAATTTCCAGTTAGGAGAAATGACTTTTGGGACGCGTGGCAGACGATTGCAAGACAACTGATCTGACAGGTTAACTAGATGTATATGGACAGGCGGTCGTCATCCTGAAAAAAGCAGGCATTTTCGGGAAGCAGAACGTTTAGTTTACTCAGACGCACATTCACAAGCGAATGCGTGATGTTTGTTGAAAAAAAACGAAAGAAGATCAAGTAAACTGAATTGCGTTTGATTTTCTCGTGGTTATTGAGTTATGACTAATGAGATAAATAAATGAATACTGCTCCTTATTTTGTTAATCGTAATGAACTGGTACACATACCATCTAAGCATTTGCCGACTGAACCCCATTGCCCACTCTGATTCCATTTCCTTTCATTGCTGCACTCATACGGTGAGAGTGTAACATAATCAAACCCGAACTAATTTTTTTCTTTTTCATTGCAATTGAGAAAAATAGTCATTTAAATCTTTTAGGTGAACTATTGTGGCAGACTCTCAGAACGGGAATAAAAGTCCATTGTTTACCAAGGGGTAAAATAAATACATACATTTCCACGTTTTCCATTGTATTGCCCGTTAATGTTCTGTTTGACCTTTGTGAACGAAACTTCTGTATTGATTGTTCCCGTGCCATAATTCAGACCACGTTGGCATCTTAAGTACGAACGTGAAGAGTTATATTGATCTCACTTTGGCTCATAAGAAATGCTAATGGTCTGGCAGTGAATGTGATTTTATCAAACATAAATCAAACACAATCTCTTCTCATTTCTAACAACAGAGGAGGAAGTTTATTCGCTGACACCATGTTTTGAAATCATTTCACGGTTGTCGGTGCCAGGTGCAGAGTAATCTTATGATTCAATATGTTAATTCTAATTGTGCGTTTGGTAACCAGCTAAAGTATTTCACAGGTTAACTAAAAGAGCTCATTCACATGCCACCAAGTATTAAAGTTCACTCTACACTCGGATGTATACATTCTTATCTCCCTTTATCTTATAGATACTCAGTAAATGAATAGGGTTTTACCTTGAAAATTACATTTTGCCTTTTGATAATAATTTAGAGTATAGAGAACAGCACCTTCAAATTTGTTTTGCGTGCATGCTTTAATAATGTATGAACGGCAGCATGTGATGATGCATCGGTGAAAGTTGCTTTTGTTCACACAGAAGCACAGATATACGGTGTATATCTGCTTAGGGTTAGTCAGTAAACAGCTTGGTTTATTGAGTCAGTGCAACCACGCATCTAACCTTCGAGTGAATTTCAATACCGATAGATGACTATTCGGCCTAGGCGATAGAGAGCATTCACTGAAGAGAAGGTGTACTTGCTCAAAAAATTCCAAATGCATTGGAGGCTCTTTACGTAATAATGTCGATGTAGTCAAACCAGGGTTTCTAAGTAATTTATGATTTAATTTTTTTCACTCAAAGTATATTATATATATATATATCCGTAATGTTTTCTTACATTTGGACCACTTTTGATTGATCTGAGCTTCAAGTAGAATATACTTAGCTGCCAATTAGCCCGAGTCTGAAGATAATCGATAGTTTTCGCTCTGTGTTGAAGACCCATGTAAGTTAGTCACCTTGAAGTGGTCGTCAGAGCCAAGAGTGTGACTTTTAATGGAGAAAATCGACCAATATAGCATAATCACAGACTTCTTGATCACAATAAAAAATGGTTGGCTCAAGTGTTGAAGAATGAATGACGGTATGGGGATTGTTGAGAAAACGAAATCACACAATCTGTATCATACTTTTGGGTCATTTTTGTGAATACGTTTTTAAGATTTATTTCATCGAGGTTAGGGTATCTCACATCTGATGCAACTATAACTGTCTCAAAAATCGTAAATGCTCACGTTTATGAGGCAATTGACTAGTACAAGCGGTATTGTTGGTGGTTCAACATGTCGCGTGTTGTGTTGGGAATACCACACTAAATCCCGTGCATGAGGCCTAAATAGCGGAAACCTGAGAGAGTTTGACGAAATTCACGGTATCTCATGAATTTTTACAATACTTCCATGTGCCATATGTATCGATGATCGGATAAAGGAGTATTCTTACAAATCAACGGGATATTCCAATTATTTACTAGGGCAATAGCTAATTGTGAGCTAGTACTGCTTTCAAGTAAATATATTTTTGTAATGCGCTTCTGATCATACGCACTCAGCGATTTTTTCCCGATGCATAACTCGTCCCAAGTTACAGTTTGTTTATCATTTGGCATACTCCTATTTGGTATGTCAGAGTGATACGTCCTAATCGAGTTGGTCCAACTGATGTTCAACCAATCGAGTCGTGCTGTGCTAGCATGAATACGACTGCACACGAATGATCACAAATCCAGATAATGAAAGAGACTAGTGCTATTGGAAGGACTGTTCTCCAAAGCAAATTAAACGGATTTGTGCTGTTGTCAATGGGAACGGGACGTAGAATACGGATTTTTTCAGTGCTGTCCACAAATGAAGTGAGGCCGAGGCAGTTCAGTAGATATGACATTTCTGTCGGGTGTGCGTAGGTGTAGGCTTGCACGTGTTCACAGTTGGCTTTCTCTTCTGCCTCCCTTCATTACGGTCGTCAAACTAACTAACACTGCCAAGTTACAGTATGAGCTTGCAGGCATCGTTGAAAGACCATATAACATAAATCGTTCTCCACAGATTTATTCCAGGAAAAGTAGTACAAATAATGGTGTACAGGAGTGTATTCTTCAGCGTGGTTCAACTTTAATTTTTGCCTGGGCTAGAAAAATGGATGTAATGTGTGGTGAGAACCAAAAAATCGCACTACTAGCCACCATTTGTTGATAATTAATGAGAGACTTCACTGTTGGAGGTCATGCTAAAATGTTTAGTAGTGGAATAGTAAGACGGAGGAGGGTAGCATCGCAAAGATTGAATTCGTCCGTGATCTTACAGAAGATGACCAATACAGTTCACATCTATTATTAGCCTCATATAGTCGGATGTCACACAACAGCTACGCATTATAGCACAGCAACGTCACCAAGCTAAGGCTGCAAAAAACCAAACGCTAACAAAAAAGTAATGTCTGCTAAACATAGCGTACATAACGCAATAGATTGTAGCAATATATCTGGTGGATTGGTTCGGGTTCAACCACTCAATGAAAAATGGCTAAATGAAGAATGCACTTAATACCCGTTGTGTTTCTAAAAGTTTAAAGGGCAAAACGTTTTGTCAGAGCACCTTTGGTGTTTCGTCATTTGCTTCCAAAATGAACAGAGCGATCCTCAGTGTGCAGATCTATATTATTCGGTCAAACTTCCCTACGCCGGCTTGAAACATAGTTGGCTTCGAATAAATTCACTCCCTTACTGCTCCTTTGCTCCAGCACCCCAGCGTTTTTGACCTGGATACTCATAACTTCCCACGCACCCTATGAGTAATACGTCACTTATTTATCTAAAGTCCCACCTATGCCGTGTATATTTACCCCCATTGTTCCTCTTCACCCACGACAACCATTCATACCATGATCCCCTAACCGTGACCAATTGATCATCCTTCACCGGATGGGTGAATCTGTACGTCAGCATCCTCTGTTTTCAGTTCCACACGTGCTACAGTATGATTTGAAAGACAATTTTATTGCATGGCCTCTTCGTGAGCCAATAACAGTAGCCGGTTACCAAATGTCCCAGATTGGTTTTTACTACCCCTGGAACAGGCATCCGATTGAGTGCTCATCACGTTTGTCCTTACAACTGCGGTGATAGGGTTACCTTAAAACCCTGCTTTTGTTAGGGTCAGACTGACCATGTATCGTAACCTGACTGCCTTTATTTGGATGTGAGTTTTATAATTGACTTATCGTTCCTCGATTGCATATCCTAGCATTACATCTCAAACCCACGACCTGTACTCCCATGCCTTGGATTTGAGGCTCAGTATTTGCTGGTCATTCTTTTCCCGGTCCACATCGTTTTCTGTACACCGGCTAGCAGAGCAGCTTGCGATGACAGGCGGGAGAGTAGGTGAGCAAAATTTGACTTTGTCCGCAAATTTAAAATAAGTGATGAATGAAGCACGCGAATACAGGCGAAGAAATAGGAATAAAGATAAAATAGCACTTCATGATGGGAGTGGGTGGGGGATGACGATAGCCAAAATGCACTGATTTCGCAGTGTGTAAACTGCTGTTGTATGGTGAAATAATTGGATATTGGTTTACTCGTGGAAGGTTTAACACCGTCTGAAGATAAGATATCGACTAAGAGTTACGTGTCAGAAGTGTTGACTAGATCAGTGTAGTCCAAGATACATGCGGAATGCCTAGTTGCTGTGAGCATTACAGACAGAAAAACAAAGTTGGAACACAGAGCCTTCTGCGACACCTCGATAATGAGTTTAGGCGAAATGGTATGAATCCTCAACAGGAAAATGAATCCAAAGAATCAGACAGAAGCCGTCTATTCACTTTCAAAACAACTGAAATTCAGGCAGTGACATAAATTTCAACAGATCTTCTCCAGTGCTCGTATGATTTAGTCTGTGCACCGACAGTTGAGAAAAAATAGATTAAGTAGATTGGCCAATAGAGGCTCATTGAAGGAGCTCCCTCAGTAGCAATCCATGAGTGCTTCCAGTATTATTGAGATTTAGCTGGATCATTTCATAATAAAGCTAAAAAACGACAAAGATTTTTCCAGATATCAGGCGGTTTGATGAGAAAGCTGGATTCATTTTGAAAGCCTGAAGCAGTTGAGGATAGGCACCGAAATTGATAAAATTACTGCAAGTAATGCAAAAAAATATGTACATTTACTCATATATTGGATGGCATAGGGTGCCCAAAAAGTCCGTCAGATTCTGACATGCGCAAAACATGAAACTGTATAAGTTAACACGTAAAATAAACAAACTTCCCGTGATAGATCAATATAAAAATTCAATAGTCTGTCATCAGACTACACTTCGACCGATAACGTATTTAGCATAATGTGTACTTTTTAGATTTCCCTCTTTGTGGTCATTATCATGAACATGTATTCAAAATAAATCAACAGCCGTCGTTGAAATCACTTTCACTTGTTTCTGGTTATGTTGTTTACAGGTTAGACATGAACACATTAACTCGTAAAGGGAGCCGATGGAGAAGCCTGTTGCGACACCGTATAACTACATGTAATGAAGTTAATTTTAAAATAGTTGTGCCTTCTATTTAAGGATAAACGACAGCTCCGTGATCTTTTCAAACGGTATTCCTATCGGTGGTTTCTATCGTTTAATGAATACTCTGACAAAGTCCAGTTAAAACTAACAATACATTAGTAGTAGGAGGGATGACATTTACGTAAACCATCGTTTCAGCACAGCATGTACACTGAATGACTTCGGCAAATTGAATTGTCCTGCTGGTATTTTTCGATCCCTCTAATAATTTTCTTCAACCAACACATTATTGCGTGAGGAACGCTGTTTACCACTGACAGTGTTGAATGTAGAGATAAAAAGGGGTTCAGAACGTTTGCTGACCCATAACGACAAGTTGCTGCAGATCCCACGGGGTAGAGCCATTCAAAAACAGCAGGTTAAATCTGCTGGGAATGCGCCTTTTTCTTCAATGCTTCCGGGATCTAGTTTTCTATGCGGTCTGCTTGATCACTGGCCTACTGATGACACATTTGTAGTCCCTACTCAAAGATCAAGCTAACTTTGTTGCACAATCCCATCGTTCGATCACAGAAACTCCTACTTTTTTCGGTCTGTTGAGAAGGATTTGATGCATAAGTTTTATTTCTCCCAGCTAATCCTAATGTTTTCTAGTTATTAAATCAGCAGGTAGTGTAGCACTGACTGACTGACTGACTGATTGATTGATTAGTTTTTGGTATCTTTTCACTATAAAGCTCTAACAAAAATATAATCTTTCTGAACAACTTTCAAGAGATCACCAGCTCTAATCGGCTTATTCTGGATTCATGCTTTACAAGTGTTGGATGGAGATGGTCTAATGAGTGGATAGACAAGCGGATGAACCGACGGACGGGCGGATAGATGTAAATCTGCGCTCTGGATTATCGACAGAAATAGGCAGGAATTAGCCAGCATTGGCCTGACCTGAATGGAGCTGAGTTGAAAAGTACGCTGTCGTGAGGGTTGTCTTCTGGTAGAAGTCGGACCTAACCAATTACGCACGTATCATGCACATGTTTGAGTTTGTACTTTAAGCTGACATTCTATCACTGATAAGAGGAAGGGTTTGCAATGCCACCGTTCCGTGATTTATGTACCGGACAATTTTGTCACGTTTCATAAACAATGCAAAGCAGAATTGGGTTCTGTGTTTCAATATGAGAGTGGAAGAGCTGGGAAAGTGCCTTGAACAAATAAAAGGTATGAGGATTTTCAGAGGAAAATGTAACGGTAAACAATACACATTTTAGTAAAATGAAAAGGTACTTGTCAGCTGGACCTAACATATTTTACAACAGTTATGTACTCATAATAATCTACTGAAACTGTATAATTTATTTTTTCCAACTGCTTCGATGTAGACGAAGAGAGTTCCTCTATTTTTCTATCAACAGTGGGGCAAGCCCGTTGGATTGCATCAGAAATGATGTTTCTTTTATCTTGGATGTTCCCCGTCTGAATCTGAAACATGATAGTGTTGATATTAAAATTGAGTGGTACTGTACCCTTTGATCAGCAGAGAATACATTGTTGTAGCTATACTTACAGCTGAAGTCAGGCGACCTACCCAAAACCTCATCCATCACATTTGACCTATTCGGCACTAGTCCCCAATATTATACATCGGTTCGAAATCTTTCGAACCTGACTGTTTGTTACGTGAGAGCAACGGGGAGTCGAATTCCATTGTATGGGGAACTTTGAAATGCGCAAAGCAAATTAAGAGTGAACTGTAAATCTAGGATGCTCCGTACTGATGTTTTATATTCATGTATACGTTCCGACGCTTGGCATATATCTAAGCGACGTTAGTTGAATTACGTATTGCTGATCACCCTATGTACATTCAAAACAAGCTCTTCGTTTGAATGGGTTCCTCATGTGTTTCGGATATGAGATGGCAGCAGGAAACTGCACAGCTTTTCGGTAGATAACACCTTCTGCAACGGTAGTTTTCACATGCACATCCAGCATTTACATGTCTCCCTTTTGAATGGCTTTTCCCCGTGGATTTTTCCGGAAACGCTGACTGTTACGCTTGTGATAACGATGAGACAATCTTTAGCTATGTATGTCGATTGTGAAAAGTTCAGTAGCCTCGGTGGGACTCGAACCCACGCATGGACGCTGCCTACGCTTTGTACGCGCATGCTCTACCAACTGAGCTACGAGGCCACACCGATAGCACTGATCTTTTCACATTCGAATTTACCCATCCAACTTACAGAGGCATGTGGCATCCACCAGTTAGCATGTAAGCTGACTGCCCCGACAGGTTTTCCTTAGAATTCACCGGACTCCACCGAATGAGCTTCTAAGACAAGTTGAATTGTTCAAATAGTTGTTTGGCAGATTTGAAGTTTGTATTTCGATTGTGAAAAGTTCACCGAGGCTACTGAACTTTTCACAATCGACATACAAACTTCAAATCTGCCAAACAACTAAACCGAGGCTACTGAACTTTTCACAATCGACATACAAACTTCAAATCTGCCAAACAACTATTTGAACAATCTTTAGCAATGCCAAAGTCAAATTTTAATGGCAGTGCTTCTCGGAAAGCCGTGACCAACCGCTCTTCCCGTATAGCAGTAATAATTTACACAGACTTATCTAAACAGCAGTTTTTGTGATAATATGTTTTGATCAAACAGTTTCAGCCGATTGTCAGTCAATCGTACTTGTTTTGCACAGTATAGCACTTATGTTACGCTAAACTTCCGTTTGTTTCTCCAATTCTTGTCAAATAAATTCTGTTTCTATGGCTTTTCCCTCATCTATCTCACTTCATTAACTCCTTTGACCTTCCAAACAATAACTGAAATCGATGAATCTTGATCTCTCTTTCTCTACGGAACAGATTTGTCAACCTTACGTCATTTTTTCGAATCACTTTAAACCATAACCACCAAGTCTTGCATTTATCACTCAAACAGCATTCAATATTCCGAGGAATCAATGCTCCTATCAAAAGCGAATTCTATGAAACATTAGACTTTATTTTCCGTTTCGATGAAACAGTCATCGCTGAACAAATTAAATATTGTCATCAGATTCACCTTAATCGTGTGAAAAAGCAATTATGCAAGAAATACGAAGACGACTGGAATGCGCGTACGATTGCCAATGTTCAGGCTTTTGACAATTCTACATTCTACGTGTGGTCTGATTTGATAATTAACATCCGTGGATACATCTCTGTGCTTCAAGATGCAGTGCAAGAGATGGAATGTATTTTGTGAAAGGAGAAACGTACAAGTATAAATCAAAGTCATGCGACACCGTGAATTGCCTCGGGTCTGTTTCTCCCAACAGTTAGTGTTTGAGCCTCATTCGCGGCATTGAATTTCATATTGCCCCAGATCAGATGCAATAAATTTATGATAATACCCAATTATATTTTTGCTTCAGTTAAACATTTTAAACAAGTACAGTTTCTCGATTTTAAGGACAGTTGCTGGTCCATCAGTTGTAAGATAACAAAGTCTCAGTATGAAACCATCGATGTTTAATTTGATGTTTCTTAGAATTTATTTTTAGCCTTTTTACGAGGAGGGTTTTTACTGTAAGATTTTTCTGTTGCATAATTTGCGAGTTTATTTATACTAGAATATTTTCAATGGTCATTTACGTTGCACTACATGAAAACCAGGCAAGCCACTTTAAATACGTGCATTGATCAGAACGAACACTCACGAAACAAAAAACATTTATTAGAAGGATGGAACATTCGTGCTGATGTGTATAAGATATATTTCAACTCTTGGGTGTAACCTTTAAACTACTATCTGGACACTACAGTTCATGCGAATCCAAACGGTGATGCAAGAGAATTAGGAAAATTACAGTGATGGATAGAGATCGGAATAAATGCTCTTCACCGGCGGCTGTCTACACATGCGTAGTGGTGTAATGGTGAAACGAATTCCCAAATGTTGAGTAGCGTCGCACGAGTTCGATCATTACCTATATGAAACTGCCCCTAAATATGGTAGAAACAACACGTGTAAAAAGGGCTGAAGTGACCATGGACGATTGGTGTGTTCGGAAGAAACATTATTATTTGGCATGATGCCAATTATGTTTCCGTGATCCCAAGACTGACGGTAAACAATTTGATACAATGAAGAAACTATTTCTTGAAGGAAGTCCCTTTCGGATCCATTGCGAGACTAATGTTATTCCCCCTTCCAAATCACCTTTCTTCCGACCCTATGTACAGACGTTCTTTTCCATCACTCATACTTTGACCTTGAGCGCCGAGTGATCTGTCGTGTTAGTCGTTGTCTAATGACTTACTCGTGTCCCTTGATCTTGCTTGTCTTCCCATTGATCCCATGCGTCCCATTATCTTTGAATCAATGACTAACCTCGGCACCTATGTGGTTTTGTTACGTCACTATCCCGGTCTCCATTTGCTCCCGTCACTGGCCATGTGAGCTCGTTCATTGTCTCGTTCTTTTCGAGTGCATACCTAAATTCGACCAATGGCTGTTCACGTTTGATGAGCAGCAGTTCTCTCTGTGGCAAACAGATCATTGTCAATCTGTTTGAATTCATCTTTGCTGTTCACGCTTGGTGAACAGAATCTCTTGCTTGACCTGACAGATATTTGTGTTCCCCAATAGTAAATTTGTTTGCTTGCCTTTTACATCAGGTCCCCAAAGATTTGTTGGAATCCCTTTTGGATATATAGTGATTGGGCCGCGTTGTTGAGGTACGTTGTTCTTTGGTTTACATAATGAAACAAGCAGTACCGTAGTCAATGCGAATCAATATTGTTCTGACATCGGGGTTCACATTTCGCTATGCGTTGCTCGAAGGTCTCGTCGACACCACGCAGAATGATCGCAGGACAGTCCGTTACGCTCAGAATACGGCCGACCCAGAACAAGTCATTTGAATCTTACAAGTAGCAAAACGTTAAAGTTAGTAACCTTCGGTCCGATCAGGGGCAACTGTTAAGTGAGAGCTAACTCTGAATTCATTTATCTGTAGTTGCCAACGAGCAGATATATACAGTCCAGGAATGCAAAAAGGCTCTCTTTATCTATTTGAACTCCTTACGCCCAATAACCGAAAATGAAAACTTACAAGTCTACATGCTAACTTCATATTAATGAAGCATGCATTGGTTCACGCATTTATCACACTAGTGAGGTCAGATCCACGATCAAATCCTGAGAAATACGACACAGTATTTGCAGAAATGAAAAATGAACTGTCGCCTATTTTATTGTTTCTAGCTTCCTCGCACGGCTTTATTGCCTGGAATTTGGCAGATAGAGCTTCCCTCTGTATAGTGGGGAAGAGGAGTCATCAGTAGTTTATGCGACTGTCACTCATTCTCTTCGACCTGTTATGTACCAAACCACTGCCTACCCAACGTGGTAGTAGAGTTTAACAATTGTTTGAGTCAGCACCTCGATTATCCCTTTGGGATCCTGAAGAAAGTGAGGAATTCAAGTTGCTTAATCCAAAAATCGAAAAACCGGATCTCTTGGCCGCGCACTGAACGACTTTTTCTGTCCCCCCCCCCTAATGATCCAGTTGACGATACGTATATTACCTCCAGCGTTTACACATACACATGGGTTACATTCTATTTCCGGACCTTGTGGTAGATAACTTTTAAATATGGTAAATTACTTCATGCTCGTCGTTGTTGGTACACTTCGATAGGATGGAGAGAAATTAGGTTTGGAATAGAGACATACCTCATTCAATCAGAAAGAACTCAAAATGTTATTTTCCTTTTTCACACTTGAATTTACGACCTAGTTGGATACTGTATAATTAGCTACAAGCTCATTGGTAGTATAATTCCAGTGGAGAAAAACTGAGCACTTTCGGCTGAACTCCAACCCCAGCCGTGAATAATGAAATGAAGAAATCAATGGTTAAACTTTCATGTCAGATAAACGTGAGAACCATGTCCGCTGAGGGCAGTTATCTGTTCTATATTAAAAAAAATCAGAACGGAATACGGTTTAAAACTTATTTTTAGATTTCCAGAACACTATGTGTTGAGTATAACCACAAAAAAGTTGCATTTTTTCGATGAGCTGCTAAATTAAGTTAGTGTATTTTTATTTCTTAATCCGATAAATGCCGTCCACAGTGCACAAGAAGAAGTGCCCGACTAATCCTATCAAGAAATACAATCACTCTTTGGTGACATATTCCAATCTATCTCCCAAAAACACCTAATCGTTTGAATGGATGGATTGAGAGAAATCGCTTGCGGACAACATAAAGTTCGCTGATCTACTGTTCGGTTGTCTGGTGGGTATATAGCTTTCGTTTTAATTGTGTGGTTCAAGTTTCGACTTTCTGTTTAGTCAATACAATCTGGATGCTAGTGATACGCATCATGCTTCACAAAGTTTTACCTTTCACCGAAACTTTTTAATGCCCATTTTGCTAGCTCTGCACACGGCTGATTTGTTGGGGGAAAACGGTCCTTTGCGTTATCCCTAATAGTAAACAATGATAAATTTGTGTTGGGTTTACGCACCCTGTGAAGAACGTTTTCACAGGCTATTCAACGTGAGACCCATACAGAAACGTATATTTTTTTCGCGTGTAGAACCAAAACATGAAGAAATATTTTAAAATCGCATCTCGTATTTTCACTGTGTTCTACTATCCGTGTGATCTACATCATCCTCTTTCCACCAGATAGAGCAGTTTTGCTTTTTCAGATCTTTCCAATAATCTTGTTGAGTGTGCAGTGTAATCCGGCATTTGTGCTGTTTCTTTTGTAAGTATTTTCGCCTTTTATTTGCAATATCTTTGATCTTTTTTTAAGCCAGCTATTTAGGAATTGTCAGTACTTGGATTCGGTTTGTGTGAACCAAAGAATGATAATTCATGCAGGTCCTGGATATCGGAAAGTCCCACAAAATAACTGTCTGGCAGATGCTTTTTCTCTCTGAAAGGTAAGGTGAGGGTGGGGTGGGGGGGGGGCTGTGGATATTCAATTGTTCTTTTCTTGGCTGACAAAATGATGTGTGATGTCGACACCGCCGTTCGGAAGGGAAATGTAAATGATTAGCAAATAAGGATATAGGTACGTTGAGCCGTAACTTCCAACACACGCATACCAGTTCGTATTTAAACCTTTTGGGAAGAAGTGGAGTGAACTGACAGAGAGAACAATTTAAACAACTTCAGGGAACAACTAGCAAAACTGTCACAGAACACGTGAAACTTGCTCAACTGTCTTCCACTAATAGTTATACACCTGCACGTTCTTATTCACACACACAAACACGCACACAAAGGTATATGCCGAGGGCAAGTAAACACAGAAAACACTAAATACAGTTCAGCGACCAACTGTTCCGATTTCATATTTTCAGTTCTGTTCAAACGGGCGTACGTCGTATAGTCACATTGCGTGAACATGCCCTTTGCTCTTATTATTTTTCAAAAAGTCGTTTTGGCACTGATTCCATATAACGATGTGTCAAAACATCTTGGCTGAAAAACCGAAACAAACGATCCACATGTAGTTTTGCCTTTCTAAATGAATAGGAATAGTCAAATCAGCAGTACAGATAAGGTTTGTTTGATCTCGTGACTGTCATGTGAGGTTACCCGTTTACTGACCTTGTATGTCCATCATTTGCAGAAAGCAGTTAGTCAAACCAGTATACAAACGAGATAAGTACCTAACAGACAATTTGAAGTTGAAAATATTCTCATTAGGGTAAACTGATATTGGGAAAATACAGTCTATGCCATTCCATAAAAACGTAGTCAAACAAGATACTCCAAATCACGAATGGGACAAAACAACCTTAAATATTTGCACCGTTTGCGAACTACAAGCGGCTTCCGGCCTCCAAGTAACAAAAGGATTTAATTCTCTCAACTCAATGTAGGAACATTCCAGCTTTATACCGTTTGTAATAATGACTGGAAACCTTGAAATATCCGAAAACCGTTCCAGAAAATTTACTGTCTTCAGTTGTATGTAACATAGACGGAGGTGCAAAACTCTGCATGAATAACATTTCCCCCTTGTTTATTATTCCTTCGGCGGGGTTTAATGTGAACAGAAGACATAATTCGTCTACTATTGCACCAACTGTACCACGGAAAATGGCCTAATCTTTATTCAGGTTACCGCATTGAGTCACGGGATTTCTAATTCCAAGAAGCATTGATTCCTTTAAGTTATTTTACCTCTAGAACGTTAGCATTCATTTGACATTGGTACACATAGTTGTCACTCCGGCAATGGAACGAGGTTCAGATTTGTTCCTATCCACTACAACAATGAGGAACTGGTTTCAAATGCAAAATACTCAATATTCGTTTAAATGCACCAGTTTATGTTGGACTTATGCAACTTCTCATGTGTTTCTTTCTCATCTGTTGGGGATCCGCTAATTGCCCTGGTTTAAAACATTTTAATGGTTGGAAATTTATGTACGGCGGTTGTTACAGAACTGCTTCCTCCTGGCCAGGACTCATCAACAACACATACTCTCGATAATGTGCTGTGAAAAGAACCGACAGTAAGAATCAAATGAGTTAAGTTGATCAAAAAGCAACAAAATATCTATAAGTGGGACTATAGGATTTTTGTTTCATTGCTAATTATTGAATAATTTATTCACTGTTGAGTGTCCTTTACAGGACAGTAAAGCATTGCTTTTCTTCTGCCTCGCCATCCACATTCACATTTTTAATTATCAGAAGATTTATTGCTTTGTTTCTGCAGTGAGCAGACCCAATTGGAATGTTTTTATATATACTTGGGAGCAATGCTGTAGCATGCACCAACGGTTTGATGAGAATCTGGGCATTATTTAGTGAACATGTTTTTAATTATTGTGGGAAAATTCAAACCTTTATTATTATTTTGATTGTAGAAACAAATTTTGCTATTTTGTGCAGTAATAGAACTGAATGCGTCAAAAGTAAAGCTGTCTGCGAGACAATCCGTTTTGAGGTAGAAATCATTATCTGATTGACAAAACAACTGTACTTTATATTGGTTTGCACTTAAAGCCAATAATAAAAAGAATGTGCAGAATGCAGTAACTTGATTCCTCATTTTTCCCCTCACATTTCTAGCATCAACGTTTACTCACAAATGGCTTTTACGTACTCTCATTTACAAAAGACCAATTATTCGAATGAAACCTTTTGCATTTTGTCATTTTACATACTAAAAAACCTCAAGAGAACACACACTTGCGATAACTGAAGCTTGCAAAAAGTGCAACTTTGTCTAGAAAACTGTGTTACACGGAAATCGAAAATATAAAAAATGCTTGGTGAGTTGCCACCGTCCAGTGTCCTTTTGAAGAAAGAAGCGTTTCGTCCCTGCTTTGGGTCTACACAACTTGTGCAGACAGATACAAAGGCTCTCAGGTATATAGTTATTACCACTTCCTCCACTTCATCCCCCATGTATGGATGTACATGTCTAGCTGTCCGGCTAAATAACGATCAGAAAAACAAAGTAGATACGATCAGACGAGTAGAACATTTTATCTTCCTGACTTTGCTGCAGTAGAAATGTTGTGCCAAATATTTAACCTTAGAATAACTTTGTTTAGCTCAAATCATTTCATTTGTAATTTCTCAAATGCAAATATGTAAATCTATAAAAATAGTGAGTGTGGATATGCAATATTCACTTTTTGAGTTTATGTTGAGGAATGGTTGTTTTGGTCATCATATATTTGGGTAAAATTTCAAAGCGAAGCGTTTCAATAAAACACTGTTGTTACATGAGCACATCACGACGAGTTACTATAAGGCAATAACTAGATTAGAAACTCCTGTCACGTGTTTGCAGTCTCTGAAGGGATCAAGTCCACGTTTCCACATATTTGGTCACATTTGTCAATTACCTATGCCGCGCCATACGTGAAGAATGGACGAGGAGGGGATATAATGATTACAAAGAATCAGCAAAAGAACCGGTTAAGTAATGGAAAACGGTTAACCGTGGAGGGAAGAGAGTTGAAAATGGCTAGGTAATACTAACAAGATAGAACCTAAAATGTATAATAACGGATGTAGAAAGGTAACGGGATGTGAAATTGGTCAAATAAGTGGATCAAAAAACGTGACGTAATGTGGAGACAAGAAAGATGAGATGTCAAAGATATGGTAAGGGAACGACTGAGATGAGAGGGAGGCTGGGGGAGGGAATATAGTCAACAATTACCACGGTAATATCAATCGCATCACAAAGACACATAGATCAGGCTTTAATCGGCTAGTGATCATTGACGGTAGAAAACGTCCAACAAAAATCGTTTCGGGTATTTGATGGCACTAGTGAAGGTTTCCTTTAGTATGAACAGTTCAATAATAATAATAATGGTAAATATATATATATATANNTATAATATTAATAATGAAGACGTTTAATTTATTTAGAGATAACTTCCCGAATATGTAAAAAGGTTCACTGCGGGATGGAAAATAAAATTTGATAGGAGAAGCAGGCTTTTTCGATAAATTATTCAGCTGACCATTTACATTTATGTAGAAGGAGTATCCAATATTGTTTGATCCAGTATGAGGTGCACCTCAATACCTTGTGCGCAAAAGGAATCATAGGTGTGTCAGCATTTAAGTTAATCTTCTGATTGCAAACGGGAGGTCAAGCAGTTTGATCGCAACTGCATCAGCTGTGCACAGTGATGTAGATGATAACAGCAGAATAGGAAAACACTTCTGAACGCTCGACTAACGTCCACTTGGTGA
>UZAN01040510.1:35472-49172 GCA_900618425.1 Echinostoma caproni
ATCGAGGATGATGTTCTTTCATTCTTTTGATAGTTGTATCGTTCTCCGGCCTATGTAGCCTGCTCCACAGGAGCAAGTGTTATAATTCCAGAAGACGATGATGGTCGAGGATAATTGTTTATTGAGGATTTCAGATGGGACATCATCAGTTTGGCATACCTAACACAAACATGTAATCAGAAACGTACCATCGCAGTTCCTGTTCACACCACGGGTAGAAATTGATAGTTCTTTCTTGAGACCTAGTAAATGGCCCTCAGTGATCTTGTTGATTTTTGGTCGTTGAAAATAATCACTATGCTACCTACTACTAAGTGAGTAGTACCTCACAACACAAGTAGACAAGTACTTGCACATGTATGTAGCCTAAGGGGATAATCTACATTTGAAATGCAAATGAATTGCTGGCGATGTAGAGAAACTGATGCATAGTGCAACCGTGATGAATTTTCTCCGGAGCGTTAGGTTCACCGTTCGTGTCACCCAGTCTACCACCTTGTCACCCTTGCACGGTGATTGCAGGTGGAGGTGTTTTAACTTTACTGTACTGCACTTCTGGTTTCTCCCCTCTTTCTATTGGGTGCTTGTCATGTTGGCGATCCGGGTAGCCACTCTCTCGCGTTATTTGTTTTGTTTCGTCTATTATGGTATCTGGGGTATAGATTCTTTGTGCTAGTCTCGCTAAGCAGTGCACCAAGTTTTTCTATCTTATGGGTGCAAACATATTGCATTTGATGTATTATTCTGTTACTCTGGACGTTCCGGTAGATAGAGCCATGTATCTTTCTAAGGATAAAGGCATTCAGAAACGGGATTCAGTTGTTTGTCTAGTTTTCGATAGTCAAACTTATGGATCGATGAGTATTGTTAAATGATGTCAGTATTCTGTCTAAGTCACGATTTCTATTTTTATTAATAACGAGAGATATATCACCAATGTACCTGCAGTACATTGCTCTTTGCCGTCTTTGCTCTGTCGGCGACTGGTGATCCCCGACGTAACCATGGGTATATAGGCCTAAGTTGGACACAAAGGTGCAACCAAAGCTACTCCATTGGTTTGTCTGTATACATGATTGTTTTTGTTGTACGTCAAATCCGCATCGCTGTAATAATTCTTTGAGATTATTCAGTGGTATTCCAGTGTCCAAACGATGATCATTCATAGAGGTGAATAGATATTAGATGCCCTTTACACATTTGATGTTTGTGAAAAACGATTTGACGTCTAGGGAGCTCATAGAGTGAGAACAGATGTTTCGATCTTTGATCCGGTTAGCAAGGTGAAAAGTATCTCAAATTGTATGTTGATATTTTCTTCCTGATTAGATCGAGCGGTTGAGTTAGCCATTTAGCTGTGGCGTGATATGAGAAGTTGGTCATATCCAGCATCGACCCCAATGGCAGATTAGGCATTTGAGCCTTAAAAAGTCCGTAGAGCCTAGGGTTTTCAATTGTTCAAATGCAGGGGCCTTTATATGGTTTTATTTTTTCATTGATTTCAGGCATTTCATCAATTCTTGTTCAATTTGTTCTGTTTGGTTCCTTCCTCTTAGTTCACATTGGAATTTTCAGTTGTCTAAGAGAGTCAAATTCACCTTGTCTATGTAGCCTTTCCTCTTCAAAAGCTTATCTGGGATCCCTGAGGTGAGATTCGGATTTATTTTAGCTCGATTAGCTTTAGAATATTTTCAGATGACAGTAATCTTTTGGTGTTTGGTTGGTATTTATGAAAGCGTTGCGCACAATTCACCAGAGTGCTTCTAACATATCGAGTGTATCGTCCGATGAGAGTGATAAGTCAAGGATCTGATTGGGGATTTTCTCAAATTGCACGTTTATTTCCAGTTTGCCTACCCGGCGTCCCGGGCACCAGAACTTTGGACCTAAAGGATAGTTCATCAATTACTTCAAACCTGCAAAGTAAACAATTTCAATAATATGCAAATAATAAACGTGAACTTGTCAAAATTACGTGTTCTGCTATACAACTTGGAACTGGAACTGATAGTTGAACTACAAACATTCCCGTTGAGAGTTAAAACGCGTAAATCTGAGTCAAATGGTTAACACCTTGAGCTCAGGGCGGTATGAATTCTACATGATTTTATCACTTTCGTAATCTTAAGATGTGTCTTTTGAGTTTCAAAAAGGAAAAAACGAAAAACTGCGGCGTAAATAACTATATCAAAGGGCAGATCAGTAGTCTTAGTGGGTCTGCTGATATGAATTAGGATCTTCGGTTACATACAACATCAAGTGAGAGAGGTGAGAGTCACCAAAGTGTACTATACACAGAAACGGGGTTATGTAAATGGATATGGAGAATACGATAAAAAAATGACTCAGAATGCATATTTTCCTGCTGAAAAACTATTCCCAACTTTCCAGTGAAAACCGTACAACTTAACGGAATGTAAAAAATTAGATGTTGCGTTTTTTGTATCATGTGCAACTCAAAACCGTCAGTAGCATATTTTTACTCGGTTCATTACCTTTTACAATAGAACAGCTCTGAAATTATGTGTTTAATCCACATCTTTGTGGTAAGTTCAGATAGTCATCCCACTTGTTACATTTTACGGGATATTTCATCCGGAATATGGGGTTGGCTTCGTTGATTTGTTGACGCTTGAAATTCGTGGCAGTCACGTTTTTTTATGTACTTTTCAGTTTGATTCGGTTTAAACATGGCTTTATAAGAATTTCGTTTGAATTTCTCATATAGGGAACTGATTGCAACATTTTCAATGCTAAATTTCGTTGTAAAGCAGTATCTGTTCAACTTGGACTACTTAGATACTGTTTAGATCTCTTCATCGTCGACACTAATAAAAATGGAAATGACGCAATGATTTTTGTTTCCTTTGATATCTGATCACAATGTTTCTGCTAGCGATATACGCGAAAAGACCTGCCGACGGTGATTTGCTGTCATCCAACATGATGATGGACGATCGTGCCGGGGATCGAGCCCATCTACTATAAGGTAACGGAATAATAGCTTACATCGCTCTGGCACCGTCCTTTGGATGTCTGAAAATAATTTAAGACAAGAAGATATCTTGATGATGCCATTTAACGGGAATGAAATTTCATAGGAAGTCTTCAAATCAATTAATGGTGTATTCTCAGAATTTGCACTATTCTAAGTCCCCGTTTATCGCAGAATGTAAACCATATATTAATAGAATTTCTCGGCAACATATTAATTCCAAATAAATTATGAAAAACTGACTTAATCAATTGAATCATTTTAAGGTGTTTTGATAATCTGAAAATAATTTATTAATTCAACTTATATACCGAAATTTCTCTCAACAACTCCGAGGGGTATATATATGTATATATCGGTCAATGAATTTGAAGCCATGCGAGTAGTCTTGTGATTCTTTTATTTCTTAGCACATCTCAGTCGTACTGACTACTAACTGATACACTGTGATTTCGGTTTTTAGCCCAGTTTTGGGATAAGATGCCGAATTTCTTTGATCATAAATACATCCACAGACCACTTCATTGAACAGCAAATTAGCACGGATTGACAATTCATGTGAATCGGTTTTTCGGAGAGTAGCATATCACTAGTAAGATGCTGCAAATTGAAGGTCTATCATAAATCTCTGAAAATTATCTGGACTTATAAAATTTATGAGATGAAACGGCTAATCCATAGCATAGGGATATAATTCAATTCAAAGGGAACCTAAAACCAGTACGACGACTTTGTAGTGGTATTATTTCGATCACAATTTCTCATTCACAAGGCATTGTTACCATAAATAGTTATTCTGCCTAACACAGGACTGGGGAAGGTGCTAAAACATAACAGAACAGTAAATGGTATTAGGAAGGATATCTAAATAGTAATAAAATTCCGGAGAAATTCCGGTATATTTTGAATTTCGATAACCTAAGGCTACATAGACTCAAAATAATTTTTCAACACTCTTCTCTTACTGAGATTTTGGTGTGCTTCATTTTTGACTTGTAGCCCTTCTAAAAAGAGCATCAATCAACAAAAGACAACTATAACTAATCAGGAATTTGAGTGCAACCGTCAGTTGAATTTCGGTTAAATTATAGGTTGTGGCAGGAGAGTGAGTGTGACAATGTCAAACGACTACTGTTCTCCATCACGAAATGCATTTCTACTCATTCCAACCTAATCGCTCTATCTAACTAGAACTCAGTGACGCTCCTGTTTGTTCACACAGTTATGACTTAGATGATACGTATTGTTACCTAAAATTTCAAATTATTATACGCTATGGATTTAAAGTCAACCTTATACAACGGTTGAATGAGTTAAGCTTAGTTGATCATGATAGATAGCATCCTAAATTTCTCTCTTATCAAAGAGACCGTAAACCGTGGAACTAATCACTTCTTTCGGAAGATTTAGTTTTTAGTATGACCAACTGCTGGTTTGCTGTTTAAAAGTCATTTGCTGTTTACGGAATCAAATATGGACAGGCAATCTGAATCAAAGGACTGGATTCCGAATTGAGGAATTCGACGGGAGTAGTGCTTTGCAAATTTCTAATGTCACAGGCTATCGTACAGCAAAGACGAAATAGTGTATTTCAGATGCTTTCAAGTGAAATGAAGAAGAGGATAACACATTTCAAATATATTTCTATTTCTCTAAGGATCCGGTTTCGATTTTTCATTTGACCGTAACCTCTCAGCTGAAGTTCACTAAATGAAACTGGAACATAGTGAATTCCAGCCTATTCCTGGCAAATAAACTGTGAACTGAGAAGTTAGAAAACAATGGACAGCTATTTCAACCCCCTCGGGTCTTATCAGCAGTGGGAATCCATCGGTTCAACTTGGGATCGAACCCAGGACCTCACAGGTGGAACGCAAGCATAATACCCGCTTGACCACCGGGCAGTTATTCAGACAGTATTTAGTTTTATCTATACACAATGTAACACAACTAATCTTTGCGAGCGTGATGCGGGTATCACAAACCATGCATCTCATCACTAGCAACCAAGTTTACGAGACCAAAGTCGTCCCCGATACGGTAGCCATTTTGTTCTTTTTTAATCAAATATTGCATCTATAAAAAGCCATTGGGATCCATTATATCTACTTTTGTTTTTTATTTACCCTTTTCTTCGTCGTTGGTCTAATGAACGAATCTAATTACTTTAAATCAAACCAACCTCACAAAATGCCCGATAAATGTCTCATTCGCACAATGTTATATTATCTACAAAGGCAAAATGAAAGCTCATTGCTGGGGCTGTTGTGCTGATCGTTTATTGCATCACTCCTCTTGGGGTTTGTATCACCAAAGCGGAAGGAATATAAGTATATGCCCGTTTTTGCAATTGATGAGCGGACGCAAAAGAAAGAGAAGGTTTTGCTCTCTGCTAACCACCGGCACAAGCATACACGTGTAGATTCCATTATTTTCATTCTCTCACGTGATTTCGCAGCTGACCCCAGGGGAAGAAACATGATTTCCTGTGTGGTTGTAGTTATGTACTTATGTAATGGCGAAGCTGAACACAACCCAACATACACAAACACGTAACAAGGGATGAGAGAGAAAGATTAAATCACATGCTTCAGTTATGTTTCCATTTGGTGGATAATTGCTTACGAATCGAGGGTCAGTAAGTTTGGACCCTGATATGACAAAATTCATTATTAATATTATGATTATTATGAAAAAATCTAGAGATTATTGTGAGAGACAGAAACATTAACATTTATGTTACTATCTTTCAACCTGATTCAAACTAAGAATGCAGCCTGTGATACAGCAAACTTTGTCACGCCTTTACCTCGAGTGGGCTTCCGCGTTCAGCTGTTCACCAAAGAATAAGCAGAAGCGCAGCCCTAGAAACACTACATCAATAAAGCCACTTCTCGGCCATAACAATCAGTGTAAATTAAGACCTGATGACCAAGGCTCTAAAGAGGAGAGTTTGAAGATAGTTGCATTTTTCTATCGAAATGTTTTGACGGACAGTTTAACTTAATGATGACCTGATGACCGTACTATATGTGAAGTTTCGTTATGCCGAAATTTGACAAGTATATCTCTGATCAATGATATATCTTACATAACAGAGTGTGTGACAATAATACAATGTTTATTTTCTTTTGAATCAGGTTCTTCACAATGACAATCAGCGGTGTTTATTTGGTAATTTTATACATGAAACAAGGATAATAATGAATAGATACTTCCTAAATTTTACTTTAAAGGAAACACATTGTAACCAAAAAAGGTGGTTCAAAGTAATAAATGATAATTTCACAGGTGCTTCGTATTAAAATTAAGATACAGACAAAAGATGCATATCGCTGATCAATAATGTTAATAAGAGATTAGTTGGGATCTTCCGTTTACGAAGGGAAACAATGAATGTCAGGAATGGATGCAGATTTTCCCATGATCAGTTTTTTGACCCCCGGAAGATTACACATACGGTTTAAGCCTTGTCACAGTTGCATGTGTTTTGTCTAACTTGCAGCATATTATAAGTGTGCTGACGTCCCTTATTGAAGTTGATAAGCAGTTGAAATCACTACAACTTTTCAATATTTACTTGTATAAAACCATTCTGCGATAGTTTGCAAAATTCAATCCGTGCAACTGATGAATTGATTGCATCAAATATGGAATGACCATCCGATTCCTTCGTGCACTGTGCACAGTTGGTTTTATAAAACTTTTTCACAACTTTTCGCAACAGTACAAGATACAGTGGTGATAATTGCCGAAAGGCCGAATAAAGGAGACTTCACAAAAGTATTGTCAAGGTGAGTGAGGTGTTGATGTCGAATAACAAATTTGCATTTCACCGTAAACCAATCTCACAAGCTCCGATTTTGAAGAAGCTTGCTTATCCATGTTTTCCAGTAAATTATAAGAAACTCGCATTTTAAATATTGTTATGGAATTAAAGAACTTTCCTTCATGCAAGCTCTAGTTGACGGATAGTTTATCTTCAACGGTAATTTTTACTACCAACAGGTAGTTTCTCCCAATGGACATCAAGTGTAAGACGTTGCTCTCAAGTCTTGTACTAACCAGGACATTGAAGGTTTCAAAGCAGATAATCGAAAGCCTACCTCATCTGATCTGGAACAAGATTACACGTGGGACATTACCAGTTGCTAACTTCGACATCTAGATCACAAACCGTGTTTTGGTAAAATGTGCAATTGCCCTCTCTCTACTGTCCTGTCCACTACGGTCCCCACTCTTACTAGGACAGTTACATCTCTCCCGTTGTTCTCTTCTTCGTTACCGTTGATTAGGCCATTGAGTCGGACCAGTTTGGTTGACTTTAGAAAAACCTTGATACTTACACTATTGTGATACTCATTAACCACCTCAATCTGAGTTAACTAATCGACTGCCTCGGGGCTCATCACGATCGGATCTTTGCGGTGGAAATTTTTCCGGTTAAAGTCACCTTTCAGCAATCGAGCGATTCTTTAAATTATAAATAACAGAATTTATCTAAACACTTTGATAGTCCACCTACTCTAGCAATCAGGCAGGTCAGGAAATTCCAGAAAATTCGATCAAATTCTGAAAAAGGTCAAACACAGTTCAGTTTTCAATTCAGAGATTAAGTTTTATATCCAAGCTTATTACTTATACTGAATCCACATTTCATCATTCAATCAAAACTACGTACAACTAAATACTGTTTCATTCTGGTTTGGGATATTTGCGATGCACACTCAAAGGTAATACCTAACATTTGAACCGATGATCATTTTTAGAATTTTACCATTATCTGATTACCTGTTGCTTAGAGGTTGGCCGTTGCTGAGTGAAACTGAAATGAGGTATTCTGTGGTGCCTTCACAGATGTGGATCATTTTTGCATCACAAACTCCGAAATGATTCGTTTTCCATTATTTATTATCACCTCAGTGATACAATGAAGAATCGCTGTTCTGTCCTGGATCAAAACTACACGGGGCATATACTATTGAAATAATGGGATATCAAAGGTAGATACCTTGTGATTTCATAATTAAGATGGATAGACATCAAAATATAAAGTACTGGAAAAACGTTTGAACCTTCTTTGAAGACCATTCTTACTTCCGGAAGATTGGAGGTTTATCCTTCAAGGCAGATCTTATTTTTGTCAACTAATGTGATAGAGCTGCCTTGTCCAAACATCACTATGAATGATTTTCACACTTTCACTCATGCCAGTCCTTTCACTTCCCTGGAGATCAGCTCTTACTTGCTTGCAATGCATCCTACGAAACAAACGCAAACAACCACCTTAATTTGACAGAAATTGTTGGCCACTAAAACTTTCTCGATTCCATCATGAAAAAATGCTATTTATGGTCGGACTACGGTTTACATCACTGATTTTCCAAATTTCTGACCAAAAATTCACCTCAAACAGTAATTGTATTTAATTTAGGAATCCGTTAACACAAAAGGTCTAAGTGTCAATCACATGGTGTTCATCGGTGTACAAAAGTTACATTGATGCGTTTTCCTCAACTTACGTAACTGCATCATTTTTAATATGTGAAAAATGCTCTCATGATTTTAAAATCAATCAATCGGAAGTTGATCTAATTAGTCGAAAGGTAAATTTAATTTCACTTTTCATTGGTTACTTGACTGCGCTATACAAATCAAGGTTTTCAATTCCTGCCTGCCTGCCTGCCTGCCTGCCTGCCTGCCTGCCTGCCTGCCTGCCTGCCTGCCTGCCTGCCTGCCTGCCTGCCTGTATTGTTAAACGACACAAATTGATACCCTTTTTGCGCCAGTTACTTATTCTCCACTCAAGCGATGATGCTGTTCATGCGTTCATACGTTGCAAACGTGATCGCTAGTTCTTCTTATGAATCGGTGCTATTCGCTTATAGATAGAAAGTAACCAGTTGCGAGACGAGGTGGTGGTTGGGGTGTGGGGTATGCTGTGGTCTTGAAAAATCTATTGAAGTTCCACAATTACGAACGCCGGTTTTGATTTCATTCTAATATACAAATACAGTTGATTTGTGTGATAATCGCTGCTAGGTGTTGCATCAAACGTACCGCATATTTATTTGATCGATGGGCATAAAGAAGTGTACGAAATAAAAACATGAAAATCACTAATTACGCGTTTGTGATGTAAACGTTCTAGTTGTGATATATTTCACCTGTGACCACCGAGCTCTAATGTATATACAGACACCTTTGTCTAAGGATTTATGAGCACAGCATAAAGCAAAATAGGGCTGTTTTATTGTATTACTGAGTTACCAGAGTTTGGAAAAACAAAATGTGCTGACTCAGTGATCGTATAATAACAGAAATCCGAAGCAGTAGGCAAACGCTTTGCTGAACGAACATAATAAGCGAAACAAAAAATATACTGAGGAATGCTGTACAAACAACAAGACAATCTATAGACAAATATTGTCTGTTGATTGGATATCATTTTGCATGTGGCGAGCACAAGGCTTCTGATGAGTCTCATAAATCGCCTTCTAATCAAATCAAATCCACAAGTACCTTGATTAAATAATCAGTTAGCCTCAAGATGTTTTCAAGAGAAACAAAAATTCCGTAGACCACCACTGTGATGAGCGTGATAAGATTCTTACGGTAGGCGTTTAAGATGTTTTGTGCTCTATCGTATAAAAACAAAGAGAAAAATTATCTAATCAGCTTACCAATGATCGCCTGCTCAGGATGCTTGCGTTTTACTAGTGAGATTCCCCGTCCGATTCGCATATGGTTGGAAAAATTCGTAATTGGGATGGCAAGCAATCAGATTGAAACACACGGACAGTGGGGAGTTAACAATCTCCAAGGAGTGAAACCCACAACCAAAATCATCAACAGTGACTGGTGCCTGTGAAAAACCGAATGGGATAATCCAAACATTCACCATCTAAATTGATTGAGCCATTACCACAAGGTGATAACCGTCGACCGTGAAGTCCAAGGGTAAGGGTTCAAACTCCTATCCCGAGGAATCAAGGTTCGAGTCCTGACAAGGACACAAAACATACGCAATACTGACGAGTCCTAAACAGGACGAAACAGCTGTCCAGTACTCTTTGTCGGTTATCATAAGCATTTACATCGCAGTTAGATGGACAGTACTCCAAAGCGTAATCACCATAATCTTCCATAAACATTGGTAATGCGCTTATACTACTTCCTCCGGTTTATAACCGTACGTTGAGGCAACAACAGCTAATCGTTTTACGCAACTGTAAAACTGTCGAAACAAGAAAGGGATAGGTAAACAAATAAAAATAAGAAAGTTTACGTAACTGTGCACATTATTTTCATTTTTTTAATGTACAGAAATAAGGGGGCAGGAAAAATGTTGTCACTTATATTCCATATTTTTTGTCTCAGATAAAACTGAAGTACTGTATACAAGCACCTTCTGGAGATGCGGAAAAAGATTCACTTGGTGATCCTTTGCAAAAATGCTTTGAATAAATCACAGTCACATGTCACATGTGAGCTGAAGCTCCTCGCACAATCAAAAAGCAGTAGTACAAATGCGCTTAAAGCAAAAACATGAAAATCAATCGACACTCGCATACAGGTTGACAGCTAGCTTAAAATGAAATATTGATGAATGTCCAAGAGAAATTAACAGAATCTCAAATTTGTATTTTGAAATGTTTATAAGCGCCTTCAAGTTCATGCTAAGATGACGCTTTTTCGAGTTATAGACGGTTGGATTTCTCGTAAAACAAGTTTGACCACCAAGTATATTATCCTGTTTGTACCGCGAAAGCATGAAACCAAAAAAATCGTCAATTTATAGTGAAACGCTTCATTCATTCGGATTTTCTACACACACGAAACCGGAACACGTTTTACAGCTAATCAATAGGGTCCACGTGCAAATTCGTTACCATATTTTCAGCACAGATCTACCTAATGACATCACACTAATTTGTTGTTAGTTGTAGCAGATTAATATCAATGATATGGTTTTCAGCTAATGTTGCAAAAGGACGGCCAAGTTAGGCCATTCGTTTGTTGTGCCTTCGAATGTTCTTTTTTGAGTTCAAATGCAAATGTTGGGTGGAAAACGTGACACTAGACATAGAGATAGTTGCCATGAGTGCCTTGTGCCACGTAGCACGTAGAGCACTTATGTCCTGCTTATTATATTTCCAGTCTAAAGTCTAATGAGATCCAGGTGTAACCCATGGTACACATTGATTAGTTGTTGATAAACCCGCATTAGTTAATTACGATTGTTCCAAGTTTTGATTTCATTCTGATGAACCGTTTCAGCTAAATAATAACAGTCAGTTTTTTCGGGCAGTAGTATTGATAGACTGGAAGTAATATCAATCTTCACACATCTTACTTTTCCATATTGGAGTTCTGCTTCAAATGAGACCACGTGTTTATTGGAGTCTTGCGAACTACAATTTTGGTAAAATACTCATGTCAACATGTTTCCAAATGGTCCCTCCTAGGGAAATGACATGATACACAGTTTTCCCAGCAGAGTGACTCTTCATACAGTAAAGTGAATTGCTCGTGAACCTGATTGCACTACCTTATGCTTATTTGAAAAAATATAACTCGGTTAATTTTGGTAAATAATTTATAGGTCATTAGTAATAAAACAATGGTATCTGTCAGTATCCATTGATTTGTTTTCCTGTTTGTGTTCAGGCTTCTGCCAAAATAGAAAACCTTAACTGGTGTATTTTCACTAATTATTGCATCGGAACTTTCTGAACGTCATATGGGAAGTGTTTAAACTCAACTAATGACCAGATTTTCATTTACAGCAGGCTCGAGAGGTTACCCGAAACATGTGACAGGATTATGTGGTCCTCTATGTGACGTTGCTGACCCGCAGCTACGGATATTTTCCAGAACGATGATTAAAGGATCCAACAAACACTGCAGGTTTCCTTAACAAGATATTGCAAAATGTTTTTGTCGTTCCAGTGACTGAGTTGCTAGGAAAAATTTATCTCAGTCGTCCTACTTCTGGATATAAAGTGTCACGCGGCGACTGCACAACAAAAACACGCTCGAGAACGTTTGTTCAGTAAGAATACAGACATTAAGTTTTGCGCAAGCGCAGTAGAATTCATAATAAATGCAGCTGTCGTAAGCAGTCATACTGTTTTTGACATTTCAAATAACCATCCAAACATTTAGCCCATCAAGGTGATTCAGGTATTAGGCCGCTAAGTTTCGAGGATAAGCGCCGTCATTTCGACAAAGAATAGGCCTCATGATCCATGAATTTCCGAATTGATTAAGGCTTTTTCATATGATTTAGGTCGGAAAATCTTGTCTGAATGTTAGAATGCTGTGCATGAATGAAGGTGAATTCAATAGGGCTGTAGCTCACTAGCAATAGCAAGGGATACAATGAACTTTATTGCATTTGTACGAAATAAAACTAACTTATTTAGGAAATCTTTCGCGAAGTTTTTTTTAATATGATTGCAGTTTCGTACAAAGTAAGGTTATGGCAGGTGAATAGTGCTGGAACGAATTTTTTCACCGGTTCAAAATCGGCTGTTTGCGTGGCAATTTCAACCAGTATGAAAATAAATCGATCACACAAATATTCCACACTTGTATTTATATCATCACGTGGTGGAAACTTCTTGCGCAGTCACAGATGAGTCCCGGTAATAAATTGTGCATCATTATTTTGATCATCGTTTTCTGCGGACCCTGCATCACGTGGCATTTTGGTGATATAAGCCGCAGAAACGTATTGCGTCTTACTATCAACCGTTATTTACCGAAGAAAATTTATCTCTTATTTTCCTGAATACACAGTATAATGTACCTTTGAGGCCTTCCTTTTTTTTGGGAGGGGGGACACATGGAGTCTGGATGGTCAATAACCACCTAACGTATTTACTGTGTGCGATTGGATTTTGTGGATGGCGTTTGTAACGGCTGACGAATGACACTTCAAAGCTGTTTTCGTTCAACCTGAAACCATAGTCGACTGTACTGGGACCCAAGGCGTAAGCCTCTTAGACGGGCACCAAAGACTGTTTAGTTACGCTACATGGTTCACATAAACATGGCACTGTCAGACAGGTGTTTTAATTTTGTATTAGTGATCGCATGTTGAACTTCGATGAACGCGTCAAACAGACCAATGAGAGGTTCTCTTTTCGGATTTTGAATGAACTTGAATGTATTCCAAAGATAGATTTGTGAACGGTTGTGTTGAATTTCAACGTGGTCTGATATTTTCATGTAACGTTGGATGAATGGACAACGTATGACGTCGTGTATACGCTGTGGCTTCATCATGGAGACACATGAAACCTAATGCGTTGTGGGTATCAAACCCAGCCAGTATGCAGATGGACAACAAGAATGGAACAAACTCCATAGTTGCATTCGGCATTGGGACATAAATGCACAATTTTCAAAAGAGAACGCGATTTTGGAAAGATCTGGTGGACTTGGAGGCAACTTGTTTGAAAAGAGATAAATTAAGAACATCTAAATAAACCATGACTCTGTAAGCATGATAATATTTTCACTCAACTAAAATTGTGTTGAGTGCAAACTTCTGTTGTACGAATTGCAAATTTACTTAGAAATTGTATGATAATACGTAAGTCGATCCGGGACCAGAAAAGCACCAGTTTCTATTACGTCAATTGCAAACCGCGTAAAACTACCTAATGAAATGATTTGTATAAATGATCTAAATACA
>UZAN01040510.1:49177-66775 GCA_900618425.1 Echinostoma caproni
TGTGGAGGGTGAAAGCATTCTTTCTAACTCAAAGTGTTTGTAACATTAGACCAGACGGGAAAAACGAAAGAGAACTATGATGTAAGTTGGTGATTACCTTCGTTTATTTTGCGTACAGTGAATTATATGGCTATCCAGAAATCAAGATAGATTGCCTGTAAGCCAACTGAATTGTAAGCATGATCAAATTGAATTCAGATAATCTGATAAATATTTGCAAGTTGAGAGCTCTGGTGAATTTGCGGAATCAAACAGTACATCATCAAAACCATAATCGGTTTCTAAGCCCATCCTGGCTCTCTCACATAATGTTTTTGGATACATAAACCAATATCCTCGTTGCACTTTTCATAACCATCAAACAAAAATAAACCTGGATCTCTACATTAATGGTTCGTCTTTGACCACGCAGTATCCAGATAGGGTTGTGTTTGGATTAACCATATTATGCGATTATATGTAATTCTCATTTGTCAGTTTTTTTTACCAAACCAGATTAGATCAACTAACAGGGTGATATTGCAAGGGATCAAGAAGATATTTGACGTATCAAAACTAACTGTTTAATCGATAGAAGTATTTGGCTTACCAAAAATGACGTTATATTAAGCTTGGAAGTGAATAAAATGCGTGCTGCAACCGAATGTTAAGTTCTCGTCAGGAGAGTTTGGTTTCTGTTGCTGGATATTTCTACACTCATGAATAATGCAACAACATTATTATTGTCTATTTTCGTCATTGCACATACACTTAGAGGAGTTCGGCTATCATGGAGATATCTCGCCGATTTTTCTAATGTTTCTAGGTAGATTTCCGCGATTGTATGTTTGTGTGAGTGAAACAATAATGCATCAGTTAACCTTGATGCCCCACAAAAGAAAAATGGATTGATAGTTCATTCATAATGTGTAAAATGATTTCCAAAAGCCTTAAAAATTACATTAGATGAAGCACTTTGTTAATCAAACTTCAGTTGCAATCAGAAACAGAAATTAGGATAATTGTAGAGGTATACCGTTGGACGTTATTGCTGAGGGACTTGAGTCGAAAACGTTGCCACAGGAATGACTTGCATTCTACAAAAGCTCTACAAACGCATCCGTTAACGTTCAATCAATCTATGGTATGGTTTCCCTGAGTCCGAGTCAACAGCCGATAGATGTAAATTTATATATTCTTTGTATACGCTTGAAGCAGAAGAGCACAAGCCCACTCTCTAATTCCCTAATACACAGAACGATAGTCACCGACAAATACTTAAGAAATGACTCCAATATGAAATAATATTTAAATTTGTTTTCCTGAGTGTCACTTAGAATTTAGGTTTCCGGAAAATGAAAATTTTGCTATTGAAGAGATACACTCCTTTGAACAAGTACGTTGAATCTAATACTGGAGATTCTGCAATGAAGAACTCAAAATGTCTTCAAAGGTTCAACACATCCACTACCCATAAAAACGAGTGTTTTGCTGTTTCAAATAAGCTGAAAACAATACATTGATAGCCGAAACTGACACCGAAACGTATCTAATTTCCGGAGACTAGGAGCAGTTCGATAAATAGAAATTCTCAGGTAACTGAAATGCCTCGGTGGTTATATTTATACGTTTAACTTTGGTTAACCGTTCTAAGAGTCCTGTTGACTGTTTTAGAAGAAATTGAAAATATCGTTGTGTTGAATAGTTTTACCATTCATAATAGTTGGGGATATTTGAAATATCGTATAAAATGTGAATCTACAAACGTATTCTACCGGATGCGAAAAAGGAAATTTATTTTGCATAGTAAGTACTTGTTCAGCATTCCTAACCGGATTCAGCACATAATTACTGCCTTTCGGAAACAGGAAAACCACAGAAGCAACACAAGAGAAAATCAAAAGGTGTGCAATCGAAATGATTGTCCTGAATACCCAAACTGTTTATCCCAGTTCATACCAGCGGGGAATAAAATAATTTCTATATGAGGGTATGCGGGAAGATAAAATGTGCGTGGTTAAATGAATGAAGCCAGCAATCCGAAAAGCCTGTATGAAAAGGACGATTTGGGTCAGTAAGTACCTCGTCCGTGAAAACATCACAAGATCTGATGTGAGTTGTATAAATGCTGATCGGAAGAAGACTGAATAGGCGAAAACTAACGTTATGATGGCTAACCAACACACAATGAGCTTAAAATCCTTTTGATTGACCCAGAAATATTGATTAAAACAAACGGGATTGGAAAAAAGTTGCTGTTACAAGATAACAAACGCAAATTTGACGTACGTCAAAACGGCTAAACTTACATGGATAAATTCATGTAAAGTCAGGTTTATTTCATCTTGGAGGATAGATGTAGAGTTGAATGAATGAAGCAGTCTAAAAATGGTGTTTAGAATTGCTTTTAGCAATGAAACATAGTTATTATGCATTCAAAATGTTAGTGTTTTCACGAGAAAACATTATCGAGGGCAGTTCCGGGGCAATAGACAAAGTCTGAATAACATGCATCAAAATCACTTGAGCATCTTGAAGAAAGAGACAAAAATAAACTGAAGAAGAATTTTTATGCGATAACTTAACTATGACTAGAAACTCAATCGCATGGCAATGTGGAATTATTATAACTTCAAAGCACAGAGGAAGGAGACTACACGAGGAATTTTCCACTTGAATATACCAATGGAACCGATGTTTAAGAATTGAATCTCGGTCGTTTGCAAAATCACCCATAATCAGTGATCAGCATTTCTAACAGGCACGACAACAACTGGCAAATCGCTCGTGGTTTGTATCAAGTGTTAAGTGAAACCCCCATGTAATTGAAACCTTGCCATCACAAACTACATTTAAATTGCATGCACAGGTTAATTATTAGGAGTAATTCTGTGGTTCACGAGAAAGAATTTCAACTTATTCATCACTGTCGTTCTAAAAACAGTGTGTTCTAGTGGCAGATATTCAAATGGTACGGTTAAGTCAGTTAGTCAAATACCTCGCTAAAAGCGATGTAAAGTTGCTGTCATCAACTTGTATTGTGCAATCTAATTTAATCTGTGACAATTGTTAGACCACACTTAAGGTATATAAACATATCATGTTGCACTTGCATAGAAACTTGCACTAAACAGAGGCAATGAAGTTAAAGATGATAAAATCAAATGCCTATTCTTGGCTTCTTGCTTCTGTTTCGGGTAGACGTTTGTGCCCATTTAACACAAGTTTGTTGCCTGTATCATATATCTTTCGTATTTGGCGTGGCCAGCTGTGTATTGCAAATTCGGATACTGCCTCCAATGCATCGCGAGAGTAACACATTTAGGTATCTACACATATATGTCTATTTCGTCTTGTTTTTGAACAATAAATTGACAGTATGCACTGTGCATTCGATAACAAAATTAATTAGCCCGCAATATGCTAGTATTCTTGCAAAAACTTCGACATTTATCAATGTCAAACGATAAGACCGTTTCAAACTGTGAATATGTCTGTCGTGACATTTAATTTTCTAGCACTGCTCTCAGCAGTGGTCTGATATTGATCGTCAGGAAAGGTCAACCTATTGGTAGTTGATCTGGGGAGACAGTTATGAAGACAAAAGGAAGAAATGTTGTGTTTCTGATAACCAGTATTCATCCCTCTTTTAAAAAATAAATTTCAAAGGAGAATCAAACCACGTAATGAAGCCAAACAGCAGTAGGAAGTTGAGCTATAGATCCTCTATTGTATTCCTCAACAATCTGTTCATTGAGCCAGAAGGGTGAGGTTAGTCTGAAACTTCTGCATAAATCTATCAAGTTTATTATATTTTGTAATTGTGAAAACACATTGCTGTCGGTGCAAGTGAAAATAAACCGACGTTTCAGTTACCGGGGGTAACCTTTATCAATGAGATTTTACAATCGAATGAGTCCGGAACAGTTTGCCAACTAGATTCTCACCAACTGCGTGTATGTGTGTGTGCGTTTTTATGTAATTCTGTGTCCGTGTCTGCGTAAACGTCACCGATCCAGATCGGGTGTTGGACACATCCGTTTATGCAATGTTTGTCTGTGGGATCGGGGTTATCTAAGGTCAAGTCAGCGTTAGGACGAGTGCTGGCAAATAACGTTAACGCTGTCCAGATGCTCGAAACCTCTGCTCCGTTGTTTCGGTTTGTGCGTCCAAGATGGACACTAATTGTCAAAGCCTCGGCGTATAGGCGTTCGGTGTTTGTTTGAAAACCTCGTTGGAGAATTTCTGTTTTCGTAGTCAATATGGAGTCCTTCGGCAATGACATGCAGTGCAACTGCCGAATGTCGTTCGAGTTTGTTGAACTGTGCGTCATTAGTTGGTCGCATGTTTGTCCAACATAGTCTGCTGGGCAATCCCTCAAACTGACCTTGTAAATGCAGTTGTTTTGGTCTTGCATCTGAATTAGATCTTTGACTTTGGACAGCCTGTGTTGCAGTATGTTGTCTATCCGGAAGAAAATCCGGATGTTATAATTACCGAGGATATTTCTGATTGCCTCAGATGTCCCCGATCTGTAGGGTATACCAATGAATGTTAGTCTATTGAACCCTTGCTTTCCGTGGTTAATTTAGTTTTGGTAAGCTCGTGTGGTACAAACCGTTGTTGGTAGTTTTATTCCTTGAGTACCCGGTTTAAGCGTTGCATTTCATCGTTGCATGTTGCCTCTTCGTTGCAGAGATTTTCAACCCTGCTTGCTAGTGACGAGATAAGTGCACGCTTTTGCCCTGTGGATGTGCAGAATCAAAATTCAAGTTTAACTTGTCAATGAGAAAACGATATGGCTCAAAGTTTTATCCGACGCACAATATGCTTGGGGTCCGAACGTTTTGCTTTGTTTTAAATATCAAACACTCCATCCCATCCCTTTCCTAATACCATTATGATAAGCTTCCGAGACTTGGGTACAGTTTACATCATTTATCGGGAGACCATTTCGTCACATTTCCAGGACAATCTAAGGTAAACTAGAGAAGCGAATTGTAGATGAAACCCAGTGCAACGAACAGCCATAAATTTATGCCAGTGTTCCTGTGCTAAAAGGAAACCTGCCTGGGCTCAACCCGAAATTTGAATAAAAGTGTGGAGCACAATGAACCATGTGATCACACCAGTGTGTCTTCGCATGGATCTAGTGGTCTTTGCAGTTTATTGTCAATCAGTCGTTTACACGTTAAGTTTCCTTTTTCATTGTGAAGCACGTGGTTCTCTATGACAATCAACCGGATTCGGTTTGCGCGATCACTAATTTTACAACCGTTCCCTATCACGAGGTTTATCTTTCGGACATTGTTCTTACTGTTTGAGTAATTGCAATGACCGGATTGAAAACGTTTCCATTTGGCAATATTATTACACTGATAATTGTAGCGAGAGGATTATCCTATTAGTAACGTTTAGTTTCTGCACAGTTTCTGCATATCATTTTGAGGATACAAGGAACAAAAGCCATGACAGCTTTTCTGGTGGAATTGAAAACTATTTATGACTGTACTTTCAAAACGTTTCCCTGCCGAATCACAGTTTTCTTTCTTTAAGTTTTAAACAAACACTGAAAATATTTGTTGATGGGTAAAAGCTACCAGGTAAACTAAAAAAACTGGGGTTCGGTGATAACTGTTTGTATTTCAATGTGACATAGTTTTCGGTAAAAGATTTGCAAATACTTATAATTATGCTGGAGAACATTTCGTCAACTCCTAGCAGTGTTTTCTCAGAAGTGAAATAATATAAAGCATCAGTGTAAACAACTGTGCACATGCGCGTCAACTGGCATTCTACAAAACCGTAATTTAGGTCACTTCCGATACTTTAAAGTGACCATACACATTTCATAAAAGTGCAGGCACCTAGACTGTGATCAGCTGAATAAGTCATGTCAAGTTAGATTGGGTGAGAATTGAAAGAGCCAATGTTGCAGGATCCCTAATTGACGTGAAAAGCATAACAATCATCACGAAAAATTGGCGCAGCATTTCACTTTAATTCCGGGCACAGCTAAGTGAAATGAATTGAAGCATGGGCCAGTGTAGCAGAATAAATGAAAAAATCCAACAAACAATCAACCTAAAATGAAAGACAATTTTTCGGGGGATACGTCTGCGCACAAAACGTTTGGATATGACAGAGTAATCTCCAGCATGTGATCACAATGAAAATAGATGTTCGTTTCAGTTGGATGGTAATCAATAGGTGGTATTGGATAGGTGAAATCAGACTCATCATTAAAAAGTTATGCTTTGTAATGACTGTTCATACGCATTTGTGTATACCTACATTACTGCATTGCTATTTTTCAAATGAAATTTTCTCCAAAATTCGATGATCTCATAAATCTCATAAATTACAGCTGCCTGCAAACAGCCAGCTTCGTGAAAAATTGGTATGAAGGCCAATTTTGCGTATGAAATACGCTGCAGAATCACAACAATAAATTTCACATTACTATTCTTTTGTTCTGACGATCGAAAAGTGAAATTTCTATCAAGTTCGTAGGATATTGTATCAAGGTCTTCATCGCCAACTGATATTCAACGGTTTGAATCACTATCGCTACATATGATGCGACAATTGTTATATTTTCACTACCATCGTTTAATGTAGTTGGTACACAGTTCGCCTCACACTTAATTTAGCAAGTCAGAATAGTAACAGCAACACATTTTACTTTGTACACGTGATTGACATTATCAATCAGTTTTGATCGAGGAGCAGACCAGAAAATTTGAAATGTAATTTGATACCTTTCCAAGGCTCAAAACGATTTTTTGAAACTACAGAGGCACTACTCTCATTTTCCGTGAAAAATTAGATTTCCCCCACCATTTAGAAGAATCCCAACTAACGACTGCATTCGGTTGGGTAATTGCTGAAATGGCCGGACTGTGTAGATAAAGTCTCAGACCATCATGAAAGAATGAGCTTCTTCTATTATAATGTCCATAACCTAATGATGTTAAACGCGTAAATTTAGATAAATCAAGATTACGTGACTTTGTTTCGTGAAGGCGAGATATAATCGATGTTCCAAGCAAAGAAAAGTGGAGTTTAACATGGCAATAACGACAAACTTTGTGATTGATGGACACATGAGATAGCGTTATTCTTGTTCAAAATCAATATACATTTGCTCGGAAGGAATGAATATTCACTTTTGTTATTGCCTAATTTCCTAAATTAAAAGAGGTCAAGAAACATAATACAAAGCGCCATGCTATGTTATTATTGAACGTTAAACTTATATCACTAAAAAACCCTGACAGAATGTTGTGCTTTCTTCAGTCCTTTCTAATATCTGATTTCCAACCAGTTACACTAGTGCTTTGTACGCTGTAAGCCAAGAGACCGTAGACTAAGGCACTATACACGTCTCCAATAGTGCGAATGTTTGGGCATCTTAAACACCTGTTTAGTCGTACGTGTATTCTCTGAACATTCGCACAGTTTTTTCAAGGGCGATACACTGATGTTTTCTGCGAAAAAACTGTTTCACACTAGAGGCATTTTGAAATTTGGTTGGACTTTTACCTTCTCTTCAATTATCCCATGCAACAGGCGGCATACGGGGAAAAGCACTTCATTTGAAGATACCAAGTCGCCGCAAGTCGATTGTAAGATTATCAACTAGAAACAAAACAACTTGAAGCCGGATAACACAATGTATCGCATCCTTCTTTTCACAGTTCACGTGGTAATGCACTTTGACTTTGTATAACTAAAGCATTAATTAGAAAAAGCTGGGTCGTTGTGATGAGGACAATTAACGTCTCACTCTTAATGCGGTTTTCTATTCGGATTTGAGCATAGTAAACATCGGACCATTTAACTTTCAACCTGATGCATGTGGTACGTTGACCTTCAGGCTTTACGTTTATCGGTTAAGCATTAAAACTCTGCAGGCCTTAGGAGTTTCAGCTTTTCTCCTTATAGCTGACAATTTAAAAATTCCTCTCAAATTCATATCAGTTGAATTAGAATTTCTTCTAAATACGAGCAATGAAACCTCTTCAACAAATATGATTTTCGAGTTTTGAAATACTGTATCCTGGCTATTTCCGATTAATACCCTTTTATCTGAAAAGTCATGGAATCATCAAATGATTAATTTCTAATAACATTACCAATAATTGCCCAGTAAAAACATGTTGCAAGGGTGACGATGCTACCCCTACCCCAAACGCTTTTTTTAGGTCTACCAACATAGACATTGCCACCATGGCAACATGACCCGGTTACATTACCGTGGCCTTTATTAATAGCTTCATGTTACTGACGAAAGATAACGGTGCAGCATGAATTCCTCCTTTTGGTTTATAACCTCTACCGTCAAAGATTCTATTGCCCATGGATCGAATTTCCACCTAGAAACGATGTAACTACCAAATGTATACATTTTTCACCTTAATCTAACGTAACTATTAGGAAATTTTGGTTTTCTCTCTTTACCTCAACTAGAGTGGCTGTTCATGTTAGTTACGCAGCATCCATATTCATCTAGGTGTACTTCTTTAAAATCATCATATACACAGTTCATTTGTTTGTTTGCTGTTAGCTTCGAAAATTACCATAGATTGTGCGGATTGTAATTTGGAAACTTTGATCAGCTTGTGGTTTACCGAGGTGTAATTCAAACAGTCATTGATTAGTCACAATGCTTATCTTGAGCAAGGATTATGCAATATTTCAGTGTTGTATAAGCGGGCGTGATTCATATAAACTATCAGTTTATTCATCTGAGTGGAAGGTTCTAACACAGGAACTAAGAAACGATACGACCAGTCAGTATTCGAATACAGTGTGATACACCCTCAAGGGCTATTGGAACTCGGAAGTGAGTGCCCAGAAGAGAGGAGAACTATAACAAGATGTAATTCATGTTCAAGACATTTTATTGTCCTTTATCTACACAACAGTAATTCTTCTCTATGAATCAGTTATACATTATAGGTACCTGTGAACTTAACAGAATGCTTAACTCTCAGGTTCCTTGGTAAGATCTGAATAAACGTGCCCAACCGTAAACCAGAAACGCCTCCGTATTTTCCACAAATGCTAATCCCAGAAAATCTTATTACCCTTGATACGTCCATCATTCAGAAAAAAGAGTGAAACGGATAAATTTGTTTCGTTCATATACAGTCACATAGCTTTACTAGTGAAACACTGGGCTAGAGCCATGATGGAATAAGTGGAACGGTCGAATTGCTCTCATAAGTAATTACAGCTGGAGCATGAGAAACTGATAGATCATCCGTTTCACACAAAAGAACCCAAATCTTATTTGGTTTTGCTTTGGTCTCTAATTTACGCAGAACAATACAACGTTCAATGTAAATGCATAGACTTAGAGTTTAGATGACTTTGTCATGCGATACGACAGTTTTGATATTTGTTTTCTCCAAAGGTCCTTTACATCATTTGAGTTCAGTATACCAACCGGAAAGATATTTCTCTTTCCTATGCACACTAAAGAATCATTGACACCTCATGGTAACTGGTATCCATTCTAGTCGTTTAATTTGAACCAATCATTTTTCATATATATATATATATATATATATATATATAACTAGGCCAAACCAGTTGAGAATCTGGTTGGTTTCGTACCCTTCAGAGGGAAGTGATATTAGCTGGTTGTTTATTGTTAACGGGTATTTTATTCTCTTGCTTCAACAATACTCAAATAGTTCATTTTCAAATACGAGTCTAGTAGATGTACTTTAAATAACAGCCCATCTGGCGGGAATCAGGATGTACGAACATGGTGGTTGACGTTGGTAATCCCAACTGGATGTAATTAATAATCAATACATATTTGAGTGAGGATAAAGAATGGGCATGTTTCACAACAATAAATCTATCGCACTGGTCTTCTTTTCTCTCTTTAGAGCTCATCTCTTGAGGATCGGGTAAATTTACTTGTATCACGAAGAATTTCACTTCTAGATGAGATGTTCGAAAACGCCTGCAGTAACCGCAGAGGACAAAGAAAGGTAGCAGTCCTCACTCATGTTCTGTTTAATCCCTGAAAGGATTGTGAAATGTCACTGATCTCTAAAGGTGCATGAAGTGAAATGATTATTAGGCTTACAGTTGTGCTTTCGCCGATGAGCATTACATTCGAATTCGGTTTCTTTTTCTGGCATAAATTTCATACAAAAGTTTATTGCTAGATTTTACGAGCTACATACCCCACCGGTTCTTTTGGTAACAGTCATAGCATTGGTAGATAGTATGGCGAACCATTAAGAACCTTTACGTACGCAGCACCTTTGACATCACTGAAGTAAGCTAGACGTAGTAAAACGATTTTTATTTGAAATAACACAACTTTATTTCCAAAGCGTCTACATGCTGCCTCTGTGTGGAATTACATTTTCCCGAAATCAAAACACTTGTTTCATTCATTTAAAACCTTGATTCTCGTGATCATTACTATGAATTACTAAACAACTAAGATCAGAATCACTTTACAGTTGATCGACTTATCATAATTGAGGGACGGTTGCGCGCCGATTGGCCTGAGTTCCCACGTAGTTGCTATCTCCAGTAGACCAAGGAGTTTTGCCATCTGCAAGTGAATTTATAATAGCTACCAAGTGCCACTTACTATCGCAAATTACTTCACGCGCTCTGAAAAATATAGAACTCACTCATGTCTACCCAAGTACAACATATGAGACCCCCGAGAACAGATCTTTAGAAACTAGTTTTTAGCACAGGGTGCTACGAGATCTTTTGACGGTGTGAAGCTGTGTGATCTGGGAAGCGTATTTAATTATAAAGCGTTTAAGAATGGCGAGTAAACTCAGGATCATGAATATCTGTTCCTTCAAACCGGGTGGACGCTGTTCTTACGGACGCTCTATGGGCGTGCACTGATAATTGGTATGGTTCACACTTCCAGTTCTAGGGTGGCTGCTAAGCTAATCGTGACCCATTCGAAGGGGTGATTCCGCAATGTTAACTGGGCCAACGGAGGTGAGTTTAGGAATTCACCACTGGAGCCTTTGGTTTATTGAGCCTAACTACCATTGCGATATGGAGGGGGTGGATGGAATGATTTGTGAGTACCTCAGTTCATTGGGAGCAGGTGTATTGTCGAACGGATCTCACAAACTTAAGATATTGTCCACCCGTACAGTGTGCCCAAATCACACTTACTCCAGTGATTTCCAATATCAGGGCATCTAGTGTTAAGTTACTATACCTTACACTGCTTCATCCACCAATCTTATAATATCAACCTCGCAGAAAAATGTAAAGCTTTTATAGCGGGTAGTTCATTGTGCATTTCTTGAATCCTGGAATAAAGGCCAGTATCCAGCTTTTACAACAATCCATAAGATAATTACTGGACATGAAATATTGTTTCGCACGGAAATCCTAATTTTTTGACAGAAGATTTTCCTATGAACTTCGCTTTGCCAATTTAACTCACGGTGACTTCAAACTAATGGCAAGTTCCATGTTAAGCTGCTTAGAAACGATCATCCTTTACATACCTTCTTGAAGCACAATCAAAAAGTAATTCACTCAAACGCACACTCACGTAGCTATCAGGGTATTAATTCAAGTGATACCAGCAGCATTTCAAACTTTATGGTTAACCTTATCAATACTACTAGGCCTACGTACTGCTCGAGGCCAGTAGTGAGATCTGGATGGCCACTGTGGTGCAAACATTTAATAACCGGTTGTTAAAGCGCAGAGAAGACGGTTGTGCGATGCATTGCGGTCACATGCATCCCACAGCATGTTACATGTCTTGGTCGTTTACCTTACCAGTACAAGTTCGTGTGTGTGTCTCTGTCAGTCGCCATTCCCGTGAGAAATCTTGTCGGGTCGTGTTGCGCTGATACAAATAGATCATGCATGATGGATGCTAGAGCCATTGCTTATGCCCATCACATGATGCTGCAAGAGGATTCGGGAATCACGCCCAGAGTGTGCGGAATGACACCAATCGATCATGCTCGATCGTTGTACGCTTTCTGGTCATCCACCTTCGCATCTAGTTAGTGTGCTACTTGCAGATTGTGTATAGTAACATTTTATGTATTGATGAGGGTAAAGTTGTCATCCAGGATAACACTCTGTTCCAAAGAATTTTAACGGGTTTTGTAACCAGAGCCGTGGAATTGTCGCACGGGAACAAAGGNNNNTGGACCTTTGCACGTAGACCTGACAAGCTGTCGCTCCGATCATTGAACACGCTCCAAATTTCAACACATTTCATCTCGAATTAACGCTTACCGCAATTCATCATTATGGCACCTTACTCGTCTACTAATTAATAAAGAGCGGACAATCAATGAACTATGTCTTAACATTGGATTATGAAATGTCCCCATGTATGTAAAAATTTTCTCCCAGTTTATTATGTACATTGAGACGCTTGACGTGTATGATTTTTAACCGAAATGTGAGCCCCATTGCTTGCAAAAGTTATACACAATACAATACCGGTGTTTCCCCCGTGGTAACATCACCAATTATCACCCCGTAGGATGTGTTCAACTCCCACTAAAACTATTTATCTTTCCCGATTGTGTGTTGTATGGCAGCCCTTTGAGTGGCCGCTTCCACTTTGATAAAAAGTGTACCTTGATATACAAAATAAAAGAAAGTAAAAATAAAAACAAAAAACGAAATAAAAGTAAAAACGTTGGCCCGGGAAAATTTTACCTAAAGAGATTTTCATTCACAAAAGAACTGTGGCGATAAATTGCCGGACTCTGGAAAATAAAATGTGGTGGTATTAAACGATAATACACCTTGTCATTTCCGCTTGTAGAGTGTACTCGATAAATTTGTATGAACTGGTGGCAGATTATTTCTTTTTGTTCAATAGTCTCCAGCACCAAATTCAACTGAAGCTATCTGGGAGTGAAAGATAAAGCATACTGGGGAGCAAAACATGTGTGGGCGATGGGCAGTCATGTATAAAAGGAACCCATTGGTTGCATTGCCTATGAGAGAATCCTGATTTATAGGTAACGTAGGAACAATGGTCGGTTATTTTGCGCCAAATGTTTTTTATATTTGATTTGGATGAGTTGGTAATTCTTGAAGATAACCAAAATGCAACCTCCCTTGCGAACAGAACTGGGCATTTCATTGTGTTGTTGATTGCTGAATATCGAAAACAGTGGCAGTCATGCCTTAACTCAATATTATTGCAAACCCAGGCAACTTAAATTATATATTTTTCAATCTGCTCTCAAAAATCGAATCTTACTTCTACTCTTTCATTCAAATGCCTAATGACAGTTAATAGAACCGGCGCACGGAAGTGTATGGTTAATAGCTACAAAACCGGACAGAAACTCATCACAATGGGGACTAGTGGGAAAACATTCCTCAATAATCCAATAAATACCATATTGCACACGTCACACTTCACAGTTGGATCGTTTCATGTTTCAGAATAAATGTTCTGCATTAGTCCACTTCAAATCGAGTTCCCAGACCCGTGGAGGTAATCAATGTGTAAAGAACGACAGTGGTAGCGTTTTCATACCGGAAAATAAATCAAGACGTATGAATGTGGCTACACGTTTAAAGCACCTTACGATATTTGGATAGGTTTGTTAGACAATTAAGATTGCTCGAAACCAGTTCACAATGGCCACTTGGAAATATCACAACGGTCTCCGTTGCACTTTGACAACTGGTTGAGAATCGTTTGCAATATGGTGGTCATCCAGACCTCACAATTGCGCTCCAACAGCACGTAAGCCTAGTAGTGTTGATGAGGTCAACGGGAAACTTTGAAATGTAACTAGGTTAACTTTGACTGATGGTGAGATAACTTGAAATGGACAACTTGAAACGACAACCGGCAATTTTGCTTTGTTATTCGGGCAACTGGAATTGCACAAACCCAAAAGCCTCCTATTTCGAGCCCCTGTTTATCGGCTCCCAAATTGGGACATTGGCTCCTGGTAACCATAAGATATACAAGTTCTCGTTCATCACACTGAGATTTGTGATATAGGAGACTTGCTGGTATAATTTTGTTAGTCCCGGATAATTAATTTGCGGTTGATCTATCTATCAAGTCAGTTATATGCTTTATACATCCCGAGAGGTGAATATTCTACCATTCCCCTAACAGCTTTATAAACTCAGTGTTTACATTTGTTCATCTAACTCCGATCCCTAATGAATAATTCACACAGTTTGATATTTAGCAATATCACTCTAGTTATTCACACCTCAACTGATTGCTCACTCACGCTGGCACACAGACACACGTAAGCACACAGAAACCCAGTCGGAGTATTCCAATAACAGTTACCTTGAGATCAATTAGTTGAACGACATGCGAATAGACCTCCAAGAGGGTAGAAACGGCATTCAATGAAGTCTCGTGTTTTTGTTTTGTCTGACGTCTTTTAGGCAATCTGTTTTATCAAGCGTTGTGAGCATGACACCTAATGTTTTTCAATGGCGTTTGTTTTACTTTGGAACTCGAGTGCTTTTCCAAATTTCCTGTTGATGTTATGTAACCATAGCGGATAAATAAGAACAATTTATGCTTCCTTCGAGTTAACAGGCAGATAGTAAGAATATTGTTCAACAAAGGTGACTAAACTCATCAAAGCGTTGTAGTGGTACACAGGAAAAATAGAGAAGTTAATCTTGGCGGCTTCGGCGTATCAGCATCTTTAACGCAGCCTCCAATATAATAAGAAACTCACCTATTCAACGTGGCCACTGACTTCCTATATATCCCGTACAAAGCACAAAGAGACACTTGGAGCTTTTAGCAGTCGTAAAAAGGACTTCGCTTCTGAATGAATGTTTGCATTGATAATGTGTGATTCGGGTTGTAACTCCTAAATTTGTCAGTGAGTAACAATTAACCAAACGGATCTCGAAAAGTTGAAAACACGATTAATCTAACAAGCGTCTGTGGCATGGAATTATTAAACAATTAAATAAACAATACATGTACGAACACTGAACTTGATCTCAAAGCAACTCGAGAACATGAACCAATAGTTAAGATTCTTAAGATTCAAAGAGTCCTAATCAAGGAAGTGAGTTCTGGCCGAATGATATGTTCACCGTCAAAGTGCACTCAAGCGAGTCAAATTGAGCGATTGTGGTCATGAATAAAACAAAATCACTCAGAGTGGACAATTATTAAAACAAAGAATAAAGTTAACATGCAAACTAACCAATGGGATCACAGCAAAACGTTTGGTTGCGCTCGCTAGTGTGGATGATTTTAAATAAATGGATCCTGGAACTTATGAATCGGGGTCAAAACTGTGCACTGGTGGTCTTTGAAAGAATTTTTACATAACCTTGTAAAGCTATAACTTAAAAGTGAGTCATATCTGTCAGTCGGTTAAAATCATATTCCATCTAGATGTATTCAACTACTGAATTACCTTATGTGGTTGAGCAAAAAACATTTACTCGTCCATTTCGCTCTGAGAGTAAGCAATTTTGTACGCATTTGCGTACTTCCCAGACTCACTTCCCAGTGTCTGCTAAGCTATCCATGCTGGGTTTGATCAATAGTTGTATCATAAGATAAATCCATAAATGCACTATGTAATCCTTAATCATAATGACTGTGAGTATAACCAGGATCGTCTTCTGTGGACAGAATAGAAAATGAGGAATTTAAGATCATTTTCTTATATTTTTCTCGGAAGTTCAATGGTATTCAGTACTATGGCAGGGTAGAATAAGCATGAGAGCACCTCAGTGTCCTACGATTAGGGAATATTTTTACTTGGATTTAGTATAATAATTTATATAAATAAACTGACTTATTCTGTAACTCTCTTCACGTTTTGCAACATTCAAGTATTCATTTTGTTGAATCAAAATCGTGACTCAGAAGTCCTAATTTCAAATCGAATCAATGTTGTCCGTCTCCCCCATCTCTGTATTTCTCTAGGCAGCTCTTGGTATGTCTCCCGCCCTCTCCATTAAAGAAAACTGTATCTTTCTATGCTCAAAAAAACAAAACAAGTAAAATCATGTATATTGTTTACTGTCTGTTCTGCTATTCTAGGCGTAACTGCTTGCACAAGTCATGAAAATACAATACAAGTCCGTCCGTCATCTTCTTCTACGTTCACTACCACAATCCCCTAGCTCACCGCAAATTTAGTGTCTGTAAATGAGCAAATAATAATTCCGTGCTCCTATTCAAATGATAAATATTGACAGTATAACGTTTTGAGTCATTCTTCACGACGTCTGCTAACACTGAACACCGCTAATTGTATCAGTGGCCCCTTTGGCCCTTAAGCTGGCTCCTACTAACAAACCTAATTTTGCAATGTTTATTGTGTAGTAAAACTACGCCCCCGGTGAATGCATTCAAGCAGCGTGTTTTTTGGTCAATTCAAATTTTCTAAGAATGTCATTTTATGTATTGAGAATAAATACGTTGATCCTTTTTCCGACCAGAAAAAAGCGTAAGTTGAGAGTTTTGACAACTGCATTAAGTTCATCCATTAGACTATTCTGTGATAAAAACCGTTGTTTGTGTGACAAACAGACAGAATATACTTCCAACCATCGAGGGCCGTTAAAAGGTAAACATTACTTGTTCGTATCAGTACATATAGCAATAGTGTATGTACTTATCTTACTCAGTTTTTTTAGTACCTGCAGACTATTACCAATGGGAAAGATGAATATGTGTGGTAGATTATATCCCATTACCCCAATGCGTGTTTTTTCCTAAAAAAATATGTTTCTAATATGTATAAATCGACGTAGATCAAATTATCCCAAAATTATCCCTTCACTCAACTCTCTCGGTGCTAGACTGAAATGTTCTTTACGCAATTAAGCTACAAAATACCTATTCAGGGAGTATTCTTTCCTACCTGCTAAAAAGTGAACTCTTACAAACAAAGCGGGGATAAAATAATTCCGTGATTTCTGACCACGTATTATTCATCTTTATACGCAAGTATGCCAGCGTTTAGATACAGAGGAATTATCCAGTCTAAATTGTACTCCTTCATTCAAGTACTTCGAAAGGTTGAAGCGGAACCAATCCAATACATTGTGGTGAAAAACGGAATAGTTTATGCAATCTTATTTGCCATTCATAATTATTCCGAGTAACTTTGATTTCTGACACACTCGTTGAAGTTCTCTTTTTAACACTTATTGACTGTCGAAAATAGTTCGCTTTGATTGCTTTTCCTTAAAAAGCTGCAGAAAAACGGTTTATTGACCTCTTAGGTGAGAATGATTGGATTGCTTCGCGTATAAATGTGTGTGGATCGTTATCATGGACAACACGTTTTTTAAACGAGTATATCTGGAGCAATAAACGCTCCGTTCGAAGAATTCTACTAAAAATTGTCCGCTTAATGAATGCGCAACATTTTATGTCGAAAGTTGAAATTTACTTTTACCAAACCAACACGTCAATTTTAAATGACTCTTGAAATTGTTGAGTCAAACTGCCAGCTGGTACAATCGATGCACATCTGTCCGCAAGAGCTCACAAATTGTTAAAAACACATAAATATGGTGGCATTAGGTTTTTAATCCTCTGAACGGTTACCGCAAAAATTGAACAGAATAAATTAAACAGTAAATTTGGTGGTG
>UZAN01040511.1:2157-18247 GCA_900618425.1 Echinostoma caproni
CCCCCACCCTCACCACCACAACCACCACCACCGAATAACTTCACTCGCTTAAATATTCATACACGCCATGTGATTACGTTCGCGCGCCTCGTTGATCAGGAGAGTCCGGGCAGTAACGAAAACCTTGTTATCGTGCATTGGATTTGTAAACGTATCAACTAAAAACGGTGTTCAAATTGTTGTTTGGCATATTTGAAGTTTGCATGTCGAGATTGTAAAAAGTTCAGTAGCCTCGGTGGGATTCCTACCCACGCACGGACGCCGCCTACGCTTTGTACGCGCATGCTCTACCAGCTGAGCTACGAGGCCACACCAATATCACTGATCTTTCCACATTCGAATTTACTCATCCAACTTACAGAGGCGTGGCATCCACCNCCACCAGTTAGCATGTAAGCTGACTGCCCCGACAGGTTTTCCTTAGAATTCACCGGACTCCACCGAATGAGCTTCTAAGATAAAGTTAATTGTTCAAATTGTTGTTTGACGAATTTGAAGTTTGTATGTCGGGGCAGTCAGCTTACATTCTAACTGGTGGATGCCACATGCTGTAAGTTGGATGGGTAAAAACCGTGTAGAAAATCCGTACAAGGATGAAGTGAAAACGTGCCACTTAAGAAGCGAACTGATTGCAGGAATCCGCAAAGCAACATCCTCTCAGATTGCGTAAAAATCGTTCTTTCACGTAAGAAACAAGAACAACTTGGAACATGCTTTCCGGATCAGAGGATTCAAACGTCTCGGTACTTGTTCCACAGTCTATCTTCCAAACAGTTCACATTGCAAAGCATTGTTATGACCCCAGGCCTGGCAGAGATTTGATATCTGTGTTTGCCACGCTAAAAGAGGTGTATCGGTCAGGAAGAACATTCGGAAAATCCCCAATAATCTTACTCCACACGTCAGTTCCAACCCTTTTGTACACGACATACGGGAATATTCGAGATTGTTGTTTGTATGAGACATCCCGGTATGAGGGAAAACTCATTCCACCAGACGCTAAGTTGTTCACTCGGGCTATCAGATAGTTCGGATACTGACCTGTAAACGAAATAGGTGCATCATCTATTGTGTATCCGTAGACCTATCATGGACAAGGACATCGCGGTACGGTTCAGATGCCACGATTATTCAAAGGTTGATTATTCTTTGATGGGATAAGACCTCAATATTTAATCGTGCAATGAATCTAACAACCGATTTCACAAGATTTTACCTCTGTACTGCACTAGGTAAATCTCTACAGTGCAGTACTTTTTGGAATTTTCTTAACGATTGATGCACGTGTTTCCCGCTTTCTCTTTCCCCACGTCTTGTGGCTACCGATCCCACAAATTTGGCTTGTGCACGGAGATCTAATGCAGATCGAGGGCAACAGTGCCAAACCTGAATAAACACCAAACATGGAAATGTTTGTGATAACTAACAAAGGGCACTGGACAGCTGTTTCGTCCTGTTTGGGACTCGTCAGCAGTGCACACATTTTTGTGTCCCTGTCAGGACTTGAACCGCGATCAGTCAGGTCGGGACTTCAAACCCTTACCCCTGAGCTACACGGTCCACGGTCATCACCTTGTGCGAACGGCTCAATGAATTTAGAGCATCAAGCTTGGATTAGCCCATTCGATTGTTCAGAGACACCAGGCCATTTAGAGGGTTTGGTGCCTCGAATGGACTAACGCAAATTTGGTACTCTAAACACCAAACATGTTCAGGTATTTTCCGATATATGACGAATGTTATCGGATTGCTGTGTACATGGCGAATCAAGAGTATGGTATAGTGGTAAACATAGATAGTACAATTAAACAAGTAGTGTAGGAAACGTGTATTTTTTTATTACACACTAGCGCGTGATGAACAGCCGAACGGGTAGACCTCATAGTCACGAGAACCTACTTTTCACCTATAAAAACCGGTAACGCAAGCATCGCACTTGAAGTGGCGGACCACATAAGGTTCCACCAACATAGACGTAGCATTAAGCCAGCGACGATTTCTACCGCCATATTTAGTTGCGTTGGGGGTTGGGGTTCGAACCTCGATCCCAGAAGGCAACGTGATTAAAATTACTGGAGTACTACCAGTGTTCTAGATAGGTAGTTAATACAGGTAACGAGTGGCCTGCAAGTACCCTCATCAACTGTGCATTCAACAAACGCATGAGCCAAAAGGTGTATGGTGAGAAACTAACTGTTAAACTGGTGTCCAATCGGAACACCTGTACTATGAGAACGAAAAGTGATTAGGACACAAGTGATCAGTTCGATTCGGGATGTTATGTATCAGTAACGCTCAAACCATTGCACCACCAGAAGTTGCACACGGGGCAAGCTTTTTGGAGATTGGTTATTTGATGACATGTAGGCCAGAACAATTGCGGTTCAACTGTCCTTTTCAAATTCACCCAAAATTTGATAAATTGCACTTACATTCCGAGGTCCTGGGTTCCTTCCTGTTTGAACTAGATAGATTATCTACAGCAAACTTTCAGTGTGCTGGCTTTACAGCCGTAAATCAACTAGCATGAAGACTTTGTCTGGGTTTAGAGTTTGCGCTTTTTCTGTCAATCGAAGTTGAATTGCAATTCAAAACTTGCCCTGCGGTCGGTTACTCAAATAAAGCCTTTGAACACTTTCTCTTGTTTTATAAAGGTATCCTTCTGCATTTGCTTCTGTCTGCTTGGGATGATTTGCTTTCCAGATAACTTATTATTTAGCTAACCTTTCGAATTCAATCAAAGTTTCAGAACACAGCACACACAAAGTTCCAACCGCTCATTTTAGTGGATGAATGATGAATGCCTCAATTTTGAGGTTTTAATAGTTTATAGTTATGAGTGGATGAAAATTTTTGGAAACAGTCAACGTGAGGCGTAGTTCGTGTCGGGACCGAGGAAACTGGAGTGCGACAACTATTTTCTTCTGTCTGCACAGAGCTGGGTTCAAGATTCTGTCTGCCACTGCGTCCGCCGTCGCCAAATTTAATTGTTGAACATAGATCAACTTGTTTTAGGGGCACCTTGTGGCTGCTGACTTTAACTGGATTGTTTTCTATCCGGTGCCTGGCACCATTGTATGAGAGCAAGAGATTTCTGTTTGACACAATGATGGGTGTGAGTAGCTTCTATATTTTTATCACAATAAACAAGACGATGAAAGACGCAGATATTGGATCGCCACCCTAGTGGTAAAGTTGACCTATCTCCTTAGTCCAAGCAAAGTGAGATTTTTAGGAATTAGTCATGCGTTTTCTTTGAGTACGTGTTACATTTTATCTCAAAGGATGACTCAAATTCAAAGTTGAAACTACCAATGCCACTATCAGTGGTGTATATCTCAGATGTAAAAGGATCACTGGTCTGGTCTGGATTCAAACTCAGATCTGGATTCCGCTCATGCACTTCTCCATATGAACTCATGTGTCATATCTAAAACTTGGGACTCCGAAGTAAACTGACTATCCGCGATATTCCGCTCCCAGACCACCTGATTTGCCCTACCGAGTGGGCAGTCAATCAAATGCGAAAATTAGAGTTACAGTCAAGGTTTCTTCGTGAAAACGTTTGTTTGGTGTTTGTTCAGCAATTTTAATGCGGTTGAAATAAGCAGGTCAACAGTTTTGAGGGATTGAAAGTCAGATCCGATAGAAGATCACCTGCATGCAGCTTGAACTCGAGAAAAGTGCAACACACAGAGTTTTCAGTACTTCTTCTATAATGTGCGCGATAAACCACAACTGCACGACCACAAATGTAGCTAACGTTTTGTTATGTTGTATTTTGACACAGGCACACACACACATGACAACGCCGCACTTACTCGCTGCGGTCCCTCGATCGCCATGAGGCGATCCAGAGCCCACTATTAACCCTGTTTTTGTCTAGGTTTGATAAAAGTGCGTGACCCACAGACACACGCACGCACAGGCACGCAATCACGGGAACAACCGGGAGGACATGAAAAAGTGGTGTGTAGTTGTTGTGTTTAACTGGGCAGATATTGTCCCAGTGAACTTCATTGTTTGTCACGGTCGTGTGTGAGCACATCGTCCATATTACAACGGAAAACAATCACCAACCCCTATTGTATGGTATTTTTATCATTGTGAAAACATGAGTAGAAAACAAAAAGGTAAACAGAACAAATAGAGCGGAGAACGTGGCATAAGCCTTATCCACAGATGGAACCGTACATTAGGATAAAAATTCTTTCAATCCGTTTTCGCCACCGAATCATTTTCTAATCCGTATAATCACTGCGTAAGAACTGAATTGTAAGTTAAACCTTTTTAAAGTAACCATACTTGAGTGATGAACAAAGTTTCACAACTGTATTGATTACAGAATATATTGTTGAAACCGCAATGAGCGTTGCAGCTTGATGATGATCGTGTTCTGGGCTCTCACAAATACTTTTAATTTGTCATCGGTTTTCAGTTCGGTTCTATCAGTTTTTTTCACCATGATGTTCCAACGGTGATACGTGTCTTCAGTGAACAATACTCTTGATTGTTTGGCACGGTTTGGCTGATGTAAGATAAATTCTGATACCGAAACCCATATGATAAATGTGAACATATTGACGGATACAGTGGAAAAACGAAAAGGTGACAAAAAGCAAATTTTTTATCCGATCTTCATTGAATGAAGTAAGAGGAATTCATTGTTCGGTGGGGGAAGGTTATTTCATAAACAGAGACATTTAACAAGATACAGGGAACTACTTCCTCGAAGTATTTTGCTCAGATCAAAATACATAACTGTATATGCTAGTTCCTCATCAATGCTGGAAACTTGAGGGGGAAACGTCTGTTGACTTCGATTCGTACTACCATTTTTTTCTCAGAACATATTTATTTTGAACTGGTATGAGACCAATGGTGTGTGATCAAGGCACTTCTATAAGGTTGAGGTATTTTTCATCAAATAGTTCGCAACTTGGACTGAGTTATCTTATTTCGAGCTCTCAGATTCACCTTTGAATCCACCCACACTCGTAATAAAAAGCTGTGTTCACCCACGATTTCCAGAAGCCACTCAGATTTCGTTTCTACTCGGTTGAGTAAACTTAATACTTATACAACTAATCGAGCATATTACCGCGCTTCTGATAGATTTCAACACTAAGTTGCTTAAGAAGATTAATCCCTTGTTGGACGATCGACAAAGGGCGCTATACAGCTGTAGAGTCTGTGTTCGGACCCGTTAACAGTGCGCCTGTGGCGTGACACGAATCTACAACTAAACATGTGCCCACATTGCACAGTTTCTTGCATGCCTCTTGTTCGGACTTGGCCAAACCACACATAATATTGTACATACTGCAATGTCTTACTCTGACTGACTGACCAAACCTACTGAACCGGAATCATTGCAGGCGATGGGACTGACCTTTCCCGTATGTCCCGACCTTTAACGTAAATCCAGGCACGACAAAACAGGATATTTCCCACCCTAGCATCTTTGTCTATTCAACATTTCGATGGATCAGCTCACTTGCGCGCGTTACATGAGACCCGTAAAAGTGGAATGCAAGCCACTACTAGTCAGCCTAAGTAATTTCACATTTCGTGAAGCCTGAACTGCTGTTGACCGTCGCCTATTATGGGGCATTTTCTATTAGCGTTTTCTCCCCCCGGTTTATCCCGCCATTCATGTAGTCAGTTTCTGTTAATGGGCACAAATAACGGTCAAGGAACTGACTGAATTCGTGCAATTCCACACTTCGGGGATGTGGTCTATTTTTCGACAGTAGGATATCCGGAACAACTTTACCAATCAACAATGTTCAGTTACGACAAATCAATAAAACGCACTGCCAGACAATCCTTGGGAGTGCGAAATTTCCTTCAACATTGTATTGCTGGATATAGCCAGAAACGGTAAGATTCCATCTAAATGCAATCAACCATGTGTCTCTGTGTCTCAGGACAAGTAGTCTCAAACAATACATCATGATGTTGTTTTCACAGCGCGTATCTGTAGGATATGACAAAAAAATGCCAACCAACTGGTTGACTCCATGCGACTTTTCATTCAATTCTGTTCAAAGAAAAGGCCAGGAATGGATGAGGTCTCATACACAAAGACGTAGTACTTATTTTATTCATTACGGTTATTCACAGCTATTTACTATTCAACATTTGCAAAGTATAATGAACAGCTTTAGGATTAAATGGGATTAGAACACTGAACTCCAGACAAATTGAAAACGTCTCTCTACAAGTGGATGAATTCATCAAATTAAAATCCTTTGTGAAATAAGCGTGAACTTTCCAATGAACGTATAAACTTTTGTTTCTCAATTTAAAGCCCGGGGCTTGTGGTGTACTCATGTGAAAAGCTTGCGAAGCGCATTTTCCCGTTCAGCTTAATTTCAAAATTCCGAAGCAATGCATCTAATTTTGTATTTTCAGTTTCTGTGCATAGTTTTCACCAATATTTCCAGAGAAATTTGGCTTGGAATGAAGATAAAATTATTATAAAATTTGAACAAAAGATCATTATTTATTCAGCAAAACTGAAAAGAAATTGAATCTACTCGTTTACATGATCGGAATACTGACTAAAGTTTTCTCAAGGCATGTGAATTTTTCATGCGCTGACAGAAAACTAACTCCACTAATAAGACTGGAAAAATATATTGTGTAACTTATCACAGGGAACGTGAAATTTAGTCTCAGAGACACTTAAGAAACCCTTTGTTGTTAATTTGTTGGTAAACACAAAAGCAATACCAGGCACTGCCTTGTGAGACCAGTGAAAAATCTATTCCTCTGGGAGATAGAGTAGATGGTATCATACGTAAAAATACCGATATATAGATTCAAGCCCCTGGTTTAGGAAGAACACAAGTCACGGAAGGACTGACTGTAACGATTTACAGAGTTAATATGTGAAATGTAGATCAATAAAATGTTGGGGCCTGTCAATACTGGCAAAGCTGATCGCCAGGTCGACCAGTTACGTGCCATCTGATGCGGGTGAGTTGCGGCAGGATTTGAATTCTCACCACACCGCATGTGGACACACCACTGGAATCTCATTTACTTGATTCTTGGGATTGATGATCATTCGGCGTATTGGGGCTCGAGTTCGGGTTGAATGTGGCCAATCAATTTCGTTGAGTCTTATCGTCCAGTGAATATGCTGGAAAATCTTAGAAATAAAATAAAATTTATTATACTTCTAAGGAAATCCACTGGTTCGAAACTCATCGTGGCGTAGCCTTCAATTGGAATTAGGTAGATATGCATCAGAATTTTTATCTCGAATTTTGGTGAAGATTCCACACAATGAATTTTGTACATGTACATACTTTATCTTCCTGACCCATTGGTTACAAACTCACCTCTGGTGATACACAATCAACTATTTTGTTACCTTGATTTTTCCTCTTTGACAGCGTGGTCCTCAAAACTGATAATTAATCTGAACATTCAATTTTGATTATGGAATATTCACTCTTATTTCCACTTTTTACAAACACATTTCAACGATCTGATATATCGTGAAAAAAATAATTCAACGGATAAAGTTTTAATTGAGAGCAAATAAAATGGCCATTGTATTGACCGGTTTCAGTTGGTAACGCATGAGGCGCTCGTTGCAATCTGCGCTTCTGATGATTCGACAGTTGCGGGGGCTTTCCCGTGATTTGATGGGGAAAGAAAAAAACACGTTTTGCAAACAGTTGCTGGTTGGGAAATCGAGGAATGCATTGGAGCACTTGTAAATCCTTGTTTTGAACGGTGCTGCATAAGACTGGATGATTGGTTGGGTTTCCCGGTCAAATTAATTCACTGCTCACGTATTCGCACAAAAGTTTTGATGTCTTACCATGAACGCGTTCCCTGTATGTGGAATCCGTGATAAGTCACAGCAAAAATGGAATAAGTTCTCTGTGTCATAGTCCCTGTAAATGTGTGATGCAGAGAGATGAAGCAATGCTTGTGTTTGCAAAAGCTGGCATTCAGGACTTTTGAACGTCAAAATATGACCAAGAACGATCTGAAGTTTGACTGATCATCCTTTAGACTTGATGCAAACTTATGATTCTCGATTTATCCAACCTCTGAAAATAAACTTGTAAGCCTAATAAGTCCAAGGTCGTAACTTTATCAATTAAAACTAATTATCAGTTGTAAATAAAACTGAACAATCTAGCATTTGCACAGAAAATACGAACATCTTATGATATAATGTACTATATGCAAATACATGCATACATATATTTATGTGTGCATAAGACAAATAATGATACAACAGTAATTTGAAAACTAATATTCAATCGATAAAAAACGAATTATAATGCCAGACGCTGGAGAGGAGAAGATCCGCTGAAAGCTATGCACCAGTGTTAGAAACCGAAGTCATGGGATTCCCTCATAGTGAACAGTATCACATCAGAGTCGGACACCTGATTACATTGACGCGGCGGCACCCGGAGCATCCTTGCTCACTATCACCCAGTTATTCCTCGTTCTCTTTCCTACTTTCTACCGGCACCAATTCCGTTGGTCATTTCTATCTCCCGCTCTGCATACCACAGTTGAGTTAGACCATGGAAAAATCAGTTCTATCCGTCTACTTCAAACTGCGCACTGCAGATGACAGAACGGTCTGAGCCCATCATAATCGGAGTCAGTTTAGTCCGGCAGTGAGGGGTTCAACGTTCTCGTTCTCACCCTCATCGCACAAATATCGTCAGGGTGTTCCGTATCAATCGGCGTTGATGAATAATTGATGATTGAGTACTTGTGCGTTGGCAGAGCAACGACAATCAGTGAGCATCCACGGCGAGGGGGGGGTGTTGTTGATGGTAAGCCGTGAAATGAGTGAGCCTAAAAGGCCCTGGATTGTACTCATCTGTTAGTTGTTTGGAGCAATGGAAAAAAACCTGTTCACTGCTACAAGATAACATGATGGAACGTCTGAATTGAGAGCTAAGCACTCGATACAAACTGATTTTGAAATACACTTACTTTTTATCCCCGGGGATCGTAAGTGCTTCGCTCCACATTCGTCCGTTTTAGGAGAGGTTGTTTAAACTGCGGCCAATTTCGATAGGTGGATTGAAATATTGCCGATTTAGTTATTATCACAGACTGACTTTTATTCTTGAACTCAGTGAGATTCACAAAGGTCAAATCACACCTAAATCTTTTACGAAACTAACTTGCTTTCCTCATAGATGAGTCCTGTTGAAAAATTGAGTGAAAGAAATATGTAGAGTTCATTTCGCTCCTACTCAGCGCACGTCACGGAAATATACTAATCACAGGATACCTGGGTCACAATTCATCTCTATACCATTCAGAACGTACGGTTAAGCTGTCACAGTTGTCTATTTTGCATCTGTGGCCGTGTCACTTGCTCTTATCCCAGTTTAATCATTAATCATTTGGCTCCACCTTCTGAATTTTGCGTTTCGCATTTCCATCCAACAGAGGAAGATGTATCAATGGATAGCTGCGTTAAACTTTTCGTTCATATCACGAGACGGATAAATAAGGTAATTGGCCATATTACGAAATCGTGACCAAAGCATCAACGAGTCATCCCATCATTTCATGCACGTTAGTAATTCACATTTAACTCACAGTTACTTGTGAGCAGTGGGGTGGGATAAAATATATGAGCATGGGATAACCATTCCTTGGACTTCCTCTTCATCCAGTGAATCGAGAAGCCCGTGGCTCCCGTCGAAGCACATCTTTAATGCACATCCGTACTCGTTCCATCGGGACTTTAAAATGTGAACTCATCGTATGGAAGGTGTGCGTGTGTTTGTGTGAACAGTGTGTGAAATAACTCACATTGCGATTGAAACGAATTGCCAATTGATGTTTGTTCAGATGTTGTCCTTGGAGATTGTCAATCATTTCTCTTACCCCGACACTAATGAAAGGCTGAAACAGTTGCTTTCTGGCAAGTTCAAACAAAAGTCTTCGTTTAATTTAGGTTGACCTCGCAAGTTCCAACTGAACGTGTTGGATCATATTTTTTTAATCGTTTTTTGTTCAACTCTTGGTGAGTCCTTTGCTGAAATCGATCCAAAATTATTTGTCTGCGATTCATGTTTGTAGATCGTTCACCACACGAAACAAACTATTACGTTCGGATTGACTTTGTCAATATCCCTAACCCTATAACATATTAACGATACGGGTTTTAACATAATTAAGATTGACAGTTTTGTAAACAATGGTGTTCATTATTGTTTTTTAGGTCGGGTAGTATAACTCAGTGTTCAGTTGATCGCAAGTAAGTGTGTTGCAAATCGTTCATCACCAATCGAGGTGACACTCTCAATGCACTAACTGTGAGACTGTTACGCAGTGCCTAAACGGGCTTCCGGCTGATGTGAGAATGAACACTACACTTTAAATCCAATGTACCATACTTAGTTGGAACTGGAATCGGATAGCTCACACACTTCAGTTACCTCCGATGGAAATCAATTGCGTTCAAGATGTTCGAAATGGTTCATAGAGAGGAAAATAAAGTTACGCATTCGCAGCGTGCTTTGCCCGTGATTGCTCGCCCCGCCAATACCCCCCCCCCCGCGGCTTCAAATGTCACTCCATTGGTGATAGTACTTGTTCCCCTTTTGTTGCTATACAAAGAGGAGTCGACAACGCAGCTTATCACACAGCGTATAAAATACGCTTTACAAAATCCTACTACGGTACCTAAATACCTTTCCATCACACGGTGCCTCTCCCTGTCCCCCATTCATAGATCGTCGCCTACTCGAGTCTACCTCTCATTGCATTTACGCCTTCTGTTGCAGCTGCAAAAAAACACAATGGTAGAACCGACCGATCAGTGAAAACTATACCTTTTTCAATGTAAGATGTCCCAATATCAATTTAAGATGTCACACTATCAATTTAAGGTGTCATGTTGCTATGTAAACAGTACCTTGTACAGCACATGGTGAAAACTTGACCTCAGTCATGTCATGATGATGCAATATGGCGTGATACGTAAAAAAGGTCATCGGAAATTTCCAGAGTTGGCCTTGGTCCCGTTTCCCCCTGCGCTGAACCCGATTGAAGGCACACGGAATGTGATCAAACAGCGAGTGAGACTAAGGATGCGTGAGCAGTAAAGTATATTACCTACGGATGGCTTGATACCAATGAGCATAATACGTCTGCAATGCCGGGAGAAGTCTGCCGTGGAGTGGAGGTACCCGTGACAGCAGCATGTTACAAAAATCTCGTGCGACACATCACGGATTTGTACCCGAAAGTCATCAAACGGGAAGATTCATGATTATTTCCAATATGATAAACATTTTTCCTCTTCCTTTTTGTTGTAGTTTCGTAACAATCATGTGGATTATGTTTACATTTTCCAGACAACTGCGGGAAGACCAACGTTCGTAATGTTACCTACTAGGGTGAATAGGCCGATTTCCTGTTGTTAGTCGTGACAGCTCCGGCCAGGTTGTTTAGAGGTGCATCGCATCAACCACCCGCACCAAAAATGCTTCAGTCATCTGTCTCTGACGGAGAACCGACATACCGAGGGTGGATAAGAAGTGATTAAAATTGCCAATAATATTCCACCGATTATCTAGGAACACTGTAACTAACTTTGGTTACATCATGACGGTACATGGCTACACACTGCTGTGGTGGTGAGGAGTTGCCTCGATTCGGAATTTAACTTCAGACGGATTGCCCGAGAAGGACCAAAGGAATGACCTCTCAGATCATATGATCTATCTCCCTTGAATTTCTGTCTGTAGGCATATCGAAAGCGAACTGTTTATTCCCGAAAACTGAGAACGATCGAGAAGCTAAAATACAGTACCGTCACGCAGTACGAAAGTATTTCAACTGCTACTATTCTGAAGGTAGTAGAAGACTATCTTCGTCGTATTTTGCTGTGCAACAAGCAGGATGGAAAATATATCGAACGACTTATAAAATATATATGCATTTTTCAAAAGCGTCTTTGCTCTCTTACGGAATTCAATCACCGACGTAGCTGGCAAGATAGTTTAACGCGAAAAACACCAGTTGGGAAAATGCGAAGAAGAGTTTTGCTATGGCCTATATTAGTGCACATTGTAGTACATACTAAAGACAAATTCAAAGTTTTTCTTGTTTATCTGTTTACCGAATGCGCCTGGAAAAAATGGTGATTGTATCTTAGACAAGTCACACGTTGGCCCAGTGTCATCATCGCCTGAGTATTTTTTATTTCGAATTTCCCACCTGGCACATCGTGTCACAACTGATTCTCCTGCGGTGATTCTCTACCAACACTTAAGCAGCATCCGACTCAGAACTTATCCTCCTCTTATGCCGACCTGAAAATCATATGACCGATCGGGTTTATTTATCGATCGGTCGAATAGTCCAGCCGCAACAGGGGCGCTGGTGCTTGCCGCTTTTTCGTACTAGATAATATCAGTCGCCATCTTGCGTCATAACGACATGACTGAGGTCAAGTTTTCACCCTGTACTATGCAAGGTACTGTCCACATAGCAACATGACCTCTTAAATTGATACTCGGACATCTTAAATTCATATTGCGATATCTTAAATTGGATTTCGGATATTTTAAACTGAAAAAGGTATAGATTTCCTAGTTAGGTTCGTTTGTCTATCTTGTTCAATGTTATACGTAGACGACCAATGACAGTATACAAACGGAATTCCTCTCGAAGTGTTTGTTTACTGTACAAATTCATTACGGGATCCAAATGTTTCAGAACTCGATCAGTTCAATTCAAACGAGAAACCCACTAAATTTTTAGATTACATTTTTTACATGAATTATGCATCTTATATTTCCATCCAATTTCAGAATAGGCATCTACTAATTCAGTATAGTAAGTGGTAATATGGATACAAAATCGGTAAGTACCGGTTCCTCATGTTCATATTACTAGATCAAAATGAATATGTTTCGGTTAGAAGAGGCGGAGAAAACAGATCTTATTGGAAGACTCGATTGAAATCAGTTAAATAGCAACTATACAACAAGATTAGAGAAAGGTTTATGAAGCGATACCGACTTGTAACTCACGCATGCATTACATCAATAGTCCAGATAACAGATGACTGAGGTTGTGTATCATGGAGGAGTTTCTGAGGGTGAAGGAGGAAGGGAGGATTGAATGATTGCATTGGCAAATGAATGGACACCATGATCTGTCTAATTGTGTTCTCATATTAATGCAATCTATAGGTTTTGCACGGGAGATTTTCTCCTTGTGAACATGGCGTACGACAAGAATGATCGGGTTCTGCATTTTCGAAAGGGCATCAAGTCAGCTAGGTGCTGAAAAGAGGCTCATCTATCAAGTCTACGTTGTTGGAGTTAAATACCTCCTTTCCAATAACTGTGTTTCCCAGCCTTTAGGATACTAGCAGCGATGGAGCGAAAGAACAGCTAGATTGGTGTTTTAAACTCTGGAGCGTTTTAACTCCTGGGCTGGACTTTTGATAATATCATGTCCTATAATTCTTGACCGGTTGATTTGTTTGCCGTGTATTCATTTTATCTTTCCTTGTGAATCCAATTTGCCTAATGAATTCTGTTCCCAGTTAACTCCCTACGGTCCTGATGAAAAACGGTTCTCCTATTATCAATTTGTGACGCGGACATCTTCTCTGTGCGATTTAATTTGTTCACTAGGACACATTGCGAACGACGATCTAATCTGTCATGCTGACGTTAAGTCAAGCAGAACTTGAAAGTTAGCGCATAAAACTAGTGGGAATACTTGATCCACACTCGGTACAATATGGCTCGTGTGTGTGACCAAATCATCTTCTATGTATCTATTTTTTCCAACTCGAAATCCACCGGTTGGTCGTGCATAAAGAGAATTGTTACTCCATCTTTTGCTTTATAACAATCCAGTTTGGCATCAAATTGAGAGAACATATTTATACGTCTACCAATATGTAGGAGTTGTCCGTCTAGGTGGACTGAAGATTGATCTGAATCGATGGATTCACTTAGTAGACCACAAATTGCACGCCGTCTTTTCATTTATGGTTTCCCGCTCAAAACTGGGAATTGCTGTGGAATGTTGTGATGACATTTTCCCGCGGTTCCACTGATTTACTCGTTTTAACCAATAACGGATGATCAACGCACATATTCTCAATGGTATCCAAACTTTACCCCTTCGGATTTAAGCAATAAACGTCAATAGACCTTCAAAAGCGTTCACAACACGCATCACAGTCAATGATCCTCAGTCCTGAATTTTATATGATAATTTTCATTCAGATCAGGAGTCATTGAATCGATCAGAGTCAGTTCAGTCACGAAGAAGACCGGGTCATTACTTTTTCTGTTCCGCTTATTGACACTAACTTTCGGCCATGACCGACTCAATAAACGCTCGACTATTTTTACCAGATCACTAATCTTAAAATCACAGCACCTCTTTCTCTTCTGTACATCTCCAACGGGGTGAACTGCAATCCGAACAATCGAAATTGGTGTGTCACTCAAAACTGCAAAAACGCAGTGAGGACCGCATCGATATCGAGCTCATCCTTTTTCCAATGAGCAGCTCTTGAACTGAGACACAAATTCGCCACAAACCCGGTTCATATGACTTGGTTCTGGTTAGTATGCTCTGTAGGAACATAAAGAGATGTAGCGCTTGTTTTCCAAAGCACAGAAATCCTGATGCCTACAAATTATTGTAACTGCCAACTGATCACTGTTGATGAAAAGATATTCCAATAGAGTCGATTGATTGTCTAATCTCCACAGGAGGAAGAGCAAGCATAGCTATGCTTCATTCCTCCACAATCAACTCTGGTGGGTCAAGGCCAAATCATGAACCATGGAAGAGGTCTACGATTTATTTCGAGCTTTCTATTCAATTCCATCCACTTGATTGTCAATTGCAGATGTGTGATATTTCCCACCGCCCACCCTGTGCTTCCGTAAACTCAGGCCGTTTGATGCAAAACTCGATCAGCACTGAATTGAAATCTTTGCAACGCCACTTGCACTGAGAACGTCAGTCACTCAATCATACATTTTGAAAGATGGCAAACATTAAAACTAACGTATTTCTAGATATGGCCTCATCCTAGCTAGAACTGTCACAATGCAGTGTTTAATACCAACTTTTTATTGAACAAAAAGTATGAGTTGGACGAGGTACGAGACAATATCGACGAGAGAAAAGTGACCTTAACTATTGACAAGTTGTTTGGCTTAACATTATTGTTCTATCAGAACGCTGGGGTAAATAACCTAATCATTTCACAAGGTCACTGTTCATCATTGAAGAACATCATAATGAAATTTTCCCGAGGTTAGGGTTTTCGATCGGATAAACTGATGTGCACTTAGTCGACCGCTTGCTGGTTCTGTATAAGTTTACTTGATCTATGCCCCTCTCACTCCCACCCCGTATACACGCACGCACACACACACACACACACACGCACGCACAACTAAGCTCTACAAGGGTCATCGATTTCTACTTTTGTCAGTAATCCTTCAGATCAGGTGACACCGATTGAGACAGGGTCAGAAACTATCACAAGTATAACCATTTCACGGTGTGTATACAAAATTCTCTCGATGCCCCTGGTTGCGCGCCGACCGGTGACAAGTTGAGACCCACAGCAAACTATTGATCAAATTCAATATGCAGCAGGATGAGTGGAAAGTACAAAGCCATACGATCATTGTTCTCTCTCATCCAACTCGACCACGAATCGGATGCAATCGCAATCTGTTGATGAACACCTTTAATCACTGGCAGTGTTGAGCTCGTGACTCAAGAAAAAGTAGAACGAATGGTATTCTAACAGCCAAAGAAAATGTGCGTGTGTGTGTTCGGTCCAACAAGACGAATGTCAAACAAGTAGGCGTGTTGAACTCCAACGGGTCCCCAGTTCGGATCAACCGACACACATTAGTCCAACTTGGGTAACACTAATTCGCTGTCTGTTACCAATAAGTGAGGGTTTACAGGTTGTCATGATTGTCCTAAGTGATTTCATTTTAGCCTGTTTTGTTCAGTTCTGTTTCCGGTCTGATGGAGATGTTTTGCGGTAAAACAATGCCTGAAAGCAAGGAAG